>JABUQX010047832.1:0-7500 GCA_015478945.1 Trachelipus rathkii
CTCTCTCGTCTCTCTCTCTCTCTCGCTCCTCTCGTCTCTCTCTCTCTCTCTCGTCTAGCTTGCTTCTCATCCACTCACTCACTCACTCACTCAACTCACTCACTCACTCACTCAACTCACTCTCATACTCTCTCTCTCTCTCTCTCTCTCTCCATCTACTCTCTCTCTCTCTCTCTCTCTCTCTCTCTCTCTTCTCTGCTTCATTTCATTTCCTACGTGATCGAATTGCGTGTATCCATTTATTTATTTAACTACTCTAGCATCTGGTTTGAACTTTCTAACAAGTTTGAGTAACTTTCCATTGCCTTTAGGTATCTTATCATTGCTCCAAGTAAGTCAATATAACTTATTGTTTTAACTTTTCTTTCAAAAAATTCCATTTATTTCTTCTCCCTATCGTAGTAATTGGATTTGTTGAACAGAGTAATTGTAGTCTATTTTGTACAACTTAACTTTAAATGTAGAACTTCGAAACGTAGGTGGTATCGGGGCATGCGGCCATCGATTTTGTAATGATTTTTGGTTTCTCGCCAAATCTGATAAAATTCGGCAGGATGATTGGTCCTCAACCCATCGGATATATTATATATATTAATTATAGTTATATATATATATAATATATATATTATATATATATTATCTTGTATATATATATATTATAATAATATAGTATAAAGTATAATATTATATAGTAATATATATATATATATTAATATATATATATATTATATATATATATATATATATATGGTAATATGATGTAATATAATTACTTATGTACTATATTAATAGTTTGTGTAGTATTAATAAGAGTAGTATTACATATATATATATATAAATACTTATAGTATATAATATATATATATATATAATATATATATAAATATATATAATATATATATATATATAATATAAGTATGATTGATTTCTGAAGGAGATGTTGAAGTATGTGTTGAGATGTTAAATCTGAGTATTATAGGAATGAGAATTATCGGATCATTTATGTTTTTTTATGAGGAAAATTATAAAGTTAGTCGGGGCATTGAGATGAGAGAGGTGATTTAAGGAAGGAAGTGGGGTTTTAAATTAAGGAATGAGAAGTATCGTGAACAGAGTAAGTAAGACGATAATATTTAAGAGCACTTGCTTAATAAATCAGATTTAATGTGAACAATGTTGAAACTGGACAAATCTGGGAGCAAGAGAGTTTAGTAGATGCAAAAGACGTTTTACTTCTCCTACTTTACATAAAATTAGGATTGATGAATAACAGTGCACGTGGTGGGACATGAGAGAGGCTGCATACAGCGGCTTAAAAAACTAAAAAAAGAAAGCGTTGCTAAATGTACTAAAAGCCAATATATAAAGGCTAAAAAAAAAAATGTTTTTAGTGTATATAAGGTAGAAAAAAGGAAAACTAAAAGAGGCATACGTAGGAGGGAAAAGGATTTGGATGAACAGTTTGGAAGGAGGATGAATGGGTGACTTACACAAACAAACATAGAAAAAAAAAAAGAATAAGCGGAAGTAGGGATGCCGATATATAACCCAAAAAAAATATATATTCGATATTATCGATATTATCGATATTGTCGTTTGGGAAACCCTTTAAAAAAATATTCAATGAATTTTTCTTCATACGTTATCGATCAAAAAAAAAAGAATATCGATATATCGGCTGAATAAAATATTTGTGTATATAATTATATATTTACTTATTACATATATAATAGTATATGATATATATATATATAGTATATAATAAATATATTATATATATATAATATATATATATATATATATATTACTAGTATATACTATATTATTAATATATACTTATATATATATACTGAGTTTATATATATATAATTATAGTATATATATGTATATTAGTATTAATATATATACATGTATATATATGATTGTATATATATATACGTATATAGAGTATATATACTATAATATCAGTATAGTATATATATAAACAGTATATGTATATTATATCATATATAAAATATATATAATACTATATTATATATTATATATATATCATATATATATAGCGAAACGTCGTTATATTAGATGAGCCATTCGATGTTAATCTTTAAAAACTGCGGGATAGCTACATAAACAACTGAATACCAGTTTTGGGAATCAGGGAGAACCATTTTTTTATATGCTTGGAGAACCAAAAAAAATTAAATAATATTAGTTTAATAGAATAACTCCACAAACTTAGTAGGACATTCATCTTACTGTTTGAAACGTCTTAATGTGAAATATGTTACGAATTCTAAAAAAATTATTACATCTTTTCTTTAATCATTTCAAGTTTGGTTTCTTGCATTAACTTTAGTAATAATGATTTTTGTTTTGTGTATAAAAAAAATAGTTTATTATTCTTCAAATTTTTTTTTCACAAGAATTTTACGTTTTCCCATTTAGGAAATATGTTTCAACTACACTAATCTTTCGATGAGGAAAGACAGACAAACCTGTATTAATCAGAAATTAAAAAATTCTCTAAATCTGCTGCTGGTGTAAAGTTGTGGGTTCTGGGTGTAATTAAATGTCATCATCATTTGATGGATTTAGCGTTTATCGGAAGAGAATCAGAGAGCTCAAGATGAAAAGAAATTGTTATTCAAAAGAGTCAGCTGATCTCAAAAATTGGTAAAAGTGGTGGTTATGTCGATTCCTCAATCCAAGAAGTGAATCAGAGTTGAAATACATTTTTCTGAAATGGCTGTTGGAATAAAGTTAGCAAGTAGGGTTATAATTATCATTTTACTTTAACATGTAGAATTTTATATTTACTTATATTAAAATGGAGAAAAAAAAGCTAATGTTTCATCGTTTAAAGTTTTATTTAGATTAACTAAATTATATTTTAATCATAATTAAGATATCAGGAATGGAGATTAACGCTTCAATATATTAAAGTCAAAAATAGAACTTAAATCTTCTAATCAATAACTGATTGATATGCTATTTTGCATATTGTGCATTTTGTAGTTGTAGATAAACAGTTTTTGTCATATATATTAATATTGATAATGCTGTGTCGATTAGTCGACTTGATAAATAAGGATAATAAAACTCCTGTTTGAGTTTTTAAAAGTAAGTTATACACTTATCACAGGAGGCTATAAGACTATTAACGTGCTACCAGCTCTTAATGATTTAATGATCACAAATTTTGGAATTAATTAAATAATAAATGAAGAAGAAATATAATAAAATTGAATTAATTCACTCTTATTCGACTGTAGACGTATTATTAAATTAGACTCATGAAGACGGGTCATGATTAATCTCTTAGCACCATTATCTTATCTCGTACGCATACATTAACTGGGCACATTTTATTAGAACTTGTACAATGTATCACAAAAGTCTTCAGTGTAATAATGTATCTTCACAGATTTAAAGAATTTTCTTTTTTCCGTTTTCCTCTTCAAAGATAGATTCAAATGAAACGGTATCAAAATTTTTACTATTGCTAACAGTCTTTCTAATTCTATAAAAAAATCAATTTAATAAATTAATTAAATTAATTTTTATATATTATTATATTCTCCACACACGTAATGCTTTACTGGACAAAACAGGATAAACATATTTACTCAATATATTCTTTTACTCATATACACAACCTCATTTGGAAGACATAACATAGGTGGTATTAACTCACATACATACAGTAAATAATCCATAAAAATGATCTATATGAATTAAACTATTATAAACCAACTGGTAACTCTTAACTATCTTAATAAATATAAATTTAAATACAAGCTCTTCCAAAAATTTGTACTAAAATACTGTCAGTATAAAATACGCTAATTTCCCATATTAAATGAACTAACATATATACTATATATATATATAACTATATCATCATAGTATTTTTATCCCATGTACATAGTAACATACGGTTAAAGAATCAGTTTCAATTAAAAACTGCACATAATTATGAATATATATATTAATTAACTATAATAATAAATATAAGAAAACTTTTATCATATTATTTCATTTCGAACGACTGAAGACCGGTATTTCGTGAGCTTATTAACTTATATTAACTTAAATTACTATAGGATGCATAATCACTTTTAACTAACTATTATCTACAGTCAATACTTTTACTAGTAGCATGATATTAATGCCTTTCCATTACTATATCTCAAGATTACTTATTCACCGTGGCCTAACGTCCTTTACCGTATTAAGTAGAATCAGAGCCTAGTGAGTCACACAGTTTACGTCCCTACTCCAAGTAATCATGTTAAATCCTTTCCTTTTATCATGAACTTAGGAACCCTGGTCAAAACGTTCTAGAAACGATCATCGTCCCTACCCGTCAGGCACAAGTACGCTATTGGGATAGGCATCCCTGGATCCTTCTCTGGTTACAAACTGACTGTTTCATCGTCCTCACCTAATTAAACTGTGAGTGCCCGTCTCTACCACGGGATTATCATTTTACTTATTCTATGTATGACCTCAAACGTAATCCATATATAGTATTATATATATCCTTCTTAGGTTAGTCAACTTATAACATTATCACTCTCCTCTATTCCTTTCTTAGTATTCTGCGTAACAATACTATTTAAATTAATTTTTAGCCTTAAACTTATATATAATACTCGTCTTCCCTTTTTAACTCGGTTGGTTGTTCCTTTTTCCTTCCTTATGTTCTCTTCCTTCACTTTGGATCATTATCGAGCTCCTCACACTATACTAGAGCCATGTAGTTCTCATTAAGAACATTATATTATCATAATGATTGAAGTAGATAGTATTATGAAAAATATTGATTAATATATATTATAGACAATTATATTATTGAATAGAAAAATTATAAAATTGATAAATAGCAAATAATGTTAACATATAAATGTTTTGATGATACTTACTATATATTAAAATTAAATATTAATTATAATAATATTACTAATTGCAATTTAACACCGTAATCCCTTAAAATCAAATCGCTCTATTATAAGGTATTGATTTTCTACGAAAATATTGTAATTTTATTATTAGCTTGAAGTTTATTTTTTTTAGTTGAAACGCAAAAAATACTGAACAAATTAGCATTTATTTTTACATTAAAATCTAACTTAGAGTGTGACTGATACTTTAAAATTATTATATTTGTAAATGAAAATAGGATTATAATTCATGATAAATAATTTATTCAATTACTACACAACGGAGTTATTGTAAGCTACATACTTATATTTTTCAATTATATTACTTTTATTATAGGTTATAAGTTATAGTTTTATTTATGAACTTCCGTCAATAACCGAATTAAGTATTTTTATGTAATATTGATATAAATATTCTATAATATATGTCCATTATTTTTATTATTTACTGAGTCTTCTAAATCAAACGATTTTTATTAGTATAAACTTTTCCTTCTCGTAACATATTCATTTGCATGATTTATTAAGATATATATATTTTTTTCCAGTTAGTTTTATTTAACATAACTTCCACTGATCAAGTTCACACATGTCGTATAATTTTAATTTTTTTCATCCACATAAAAAGATATAACTGTTCAGATATAAAACGGCGTCATTGACGAAATCAATAACTAAGTACGAACTTTAAATTAAAACGACGATATAATTTTATAAAAAAAGTTTCATAAATTTCAAGATTGGCTTTGCTTTTACATACACTTTTATTACTTGAAACCTGATTAACATAATGGCAATACAGGGTAAAGTTACATCTGAAGAATCAGCATTATATTTAAGTTTATATTTTAGAACTAATATTTACACCTATAGGATAATCCGATTATGTAATGAAGCGGTCAGTGATTATGGCGATTCATCATTGATCTTCTGAATGTGAAGACGATATATTTTAAAAAACTTTAAGTGACCTAACGTAAATCAATAGTATTCGCTATGTTTTTCACTATATATGTTTACTAACGTAGTATATATTACCAGTTTGAAAAAAAAAATGTGCGTTCTCTTATTATATTTAATTAATTATTTATTGAATATATAATATTATAATATATTATTATATATATTCTAATATATTTAATATATATATATATAATTATATTATATTAATATATTATAATATTATATATAATTAAAATATATTATATATATATATATATATATTATATAATTATTATTATATTATTATAAAATATTATTATAGGGTATATTATAATATATATATTCTTTTTATTCTTTTTCTTTATATTATCTATGGCTATCTATTTCCCTCACTAAGTAAATTGGCGGAGTTAAGGTATAGGCGTTTTATACGGCAGTATACGGGAAAGAACAGGAACGGAGGACATGACAATTAGGTCGAAAAGAATTCCCAGCCTCGTACAGGCCCCTCGTAATATATTTAAATTAAGTGATCGGAGAGAATAACATCATTCGCAGTTCAGAAAATCCAATATACCTGCAGGCAAGTACTCATAGGGGAACCATGGTTCTTTGTAACCTCTCACTCCACGTGGTCTCACGATTCGTGTTCATTCGTGCTACGGTTTCTATCTCTGCTCCCTCTCGGCTCTACGTCTGGTCTCCTCCACACACCATCTCTCTCATCTCTTCTCTCTCTTTCTCTCTCTCTCTGTCTCCTCTCTCTCTTCTCTCTCTCTCTACTGTCTATTATAACAATACCCCCGGCCCATTTTTACATACCTGGTTTATAAACCTGTTATCTTCACTTTCACTCATAGCCTCACTCACATACTCAGATTTCTATCTCTTCTAAAGCATATCTACGGTTTACTGATACAATCCGAATTTATTCTTCGGTCACCCTAGCCGTATCGGTTCCAACACACTTCTTATGAGTGACCTACTTATAATACATCCGCTTAACCAATACCTGAACTATCATTCATCCTTATCAATAATATGACCGTAATTACCATTCTCAACATACTTATACTATATACTCTACACTATCATAATCATATATCTATAGAGTCTATCAATATACCTATAACTCCTTATACTTCCCTAATAGAAATCGATATATAATCGTCATATATCAATCAAGATTGCCTATATGCAACATACTCACCTAACTCAAGGGGCATATCTTTATCAGAGTACCATTGCGTGGCCTCTCCGGGCACCGCGGACCGCAATCTCCGGGGCTATTCTGAGTGGCTTGGGCACGAATACGCTCGCTTCTTTCATGGCCAATCGCGCATTCGAAAATCTGAGCATCAAGCCTCGTAACTCCGAGCGATTAATTCTTCGCCGTCCTGGTGCGGAGGTCTCTAGCGTCCTAAAGAACATTCAGTTGTGGATAAATATCCTATGGGGTATGTTTATACCGGGGATTATATAACTTGTCATTCAAATTTTTAGACGAGCTAATTTATTGCAAAAAAAAGAAGAGGGTAAGAATTTCTAATCAACAAATTTAAAAAAATTATTTAGATATTCCTTTTGTACATAGAATTGAGTCTTCATTTCAATT
>JABUQX010047832.1:27500-28928 GCA_015478945.1 Trachelipus rathkii
GTATATATATAGTATATATTAATTATTATATATATATATAATATATATTATTATAATAATATATATAAAATATATATATATATATATACTTATATAATATAAAAAATCATATATATAGTATATATATATTATATATATATATATATATATATATATAATATATATATATATTGATATAGTATATATATATATATTATATTATATTTTATATATGTATATAATATATATATATATATATATATATATATAAATATATAAATATATTATAATATTATATATTATATTATATGGTATATATCATATATAATAATAATATATATATCTATATATATATAGTAATAATATATATATATCTATTTATATATATATATATATATTATATAATATATTATATATATAAATATATATATATATATATATATTATATATCATATATATATATATATAATATCTATATATCATATATATATATATTATATAATAAATATTTAAGACTACTTTGTCGTAATGGTGATATATTTGACTTAGAGAGAAGCCTGGATTCGTTTTTTGTAATTATGCTTTACTGTCACTTCATTTATTACTAATGTACACATTAAATTGTTAAATGACCTTTTTTTTTTAATCGAATAGTAATGTTTAAAAAGGGAAAGCTAATTCTTCGTCCGACACGCGAAGACCTCTTCAGCCTAAGGGACTGGATTTCTTTCTTGATGTTCATCAGTTCAAGTGTGTTTCAGTTGGTTTGCTATTTTCTTCATGGTGTTGTTGAAATATATTGATGTTTTCAGATATTCATTTTGTTTAAAATCTATCTTAACTTCACCGGGAAGCTTTATTGTAGTTGTTACTCCGATTATAAATGCAAAAGGCTTCCATGATTTTAAGGAGGTGTTGCTATTTTTTCGGGGGAAAGGTGCTATAGTAACCTCTTTTTGTAAACTTTGTTAATGCTTTTGTGATGAAAAAAAACTCCGGATAGTAAAGTAATTTTTTGAAAGTATTTGTGGATGTATTTAGTTTTCTGTGCTAGAAGAGAGGGAGACGCATAAATACAAGGCACGGAAGAAATAGAGATGAACCACGAACGAGCTATTTTGTGTTTGGGGAATGATTAGATGGCCAAATGTATATTAGTTTGGTGCGAATATGTGGTTTCTATATATATTTATTGCAATATTGTAGCCATGTGATTTAAGCGTATCGAAGGATAGGGGATAGAGTTGATTGGAAGCATTTCTATCGTATACTGAACTGAAGGATTGAATAGATTAATAATAGTTTATGAAACATCACTTAGGGTGGTGTTGTGAGGGAAGGGAGACTAAAAATTCATCTTACATTTTATCTCATAAACTATTGTTTATAAGGGTGGGGTAAAATATGATAAATATTCTTTAGTTCCATTATATATGTTTTACGAATAAT
>JABUQX010047833.1:0-17500 GCA_015478945.1 Trachelipus rathkii
TCAAAAGGTCTTATTAAAAATCGCTCTCCAAAAAGTCGACTTCGGGAAAAATTGAGAATTTTTTTTCAAATTTTGACTTAGACCTTTGACTTATAAACGGTACAAAATAAACGTCGCTATAATAATAAATAATACGCTTAACGATAGTTCATCTCTGAAAATATTGCCGTTTGATCGTTCGAGGTCGTTTTTATGATAATCGAGAAACGTCATTATATAATAGTGATGCCGTAAGGAAACCCGGGCTCGATTGATCCCCTCCGAGGATCGTCCTCGATAATTAAACGAACGTCACTATCGTATTTTGAAGAAAAAAACGAAAAGTTCACAGAGTAAAGTTATGATGAAAATAAGGAAAAATTAAAGAACATAGAAAAATAACAATTAATGATTAAGTGAAATACCTGAATAATCAATTCTATATAAATATCAACGTAAAACGTAATCTTAAAGTCCCCACTTAGCTTCGATCTGGGACAGCAAAATAACGTAACTTTTTACTCCTCGGGATAAAAATATATAAATAAAATTTTTTCATTTTTCCTTAAGCGATTTTTTTGCGAGGGCAAGTATATTTATATATATCATATATATATATATATATATATATATATATATATAATTATATATATATATATATATAATATATATAAATATATAATATAATTATAAATAATATATATATATATATATATATATATATATATAATATATATTATATATAATATATAATATATACTAATATATAATATATATAATAATATTATATAATATATAATATAAGTATATATATATATAGTATATATAATATATATATATATATATATAATATATATATATATAATATATTATATAATATATATACATATATAACTATTAATATATAATATATATATATATATATATATATATATAAGTATATATATTCCATATATATAGAATATATATATAATTATTTTTTTTTAAATTTAGTCTCCTTTATATTTTTTTTTTCTATGAAAAATAATTTTAGAGGTAACTAACAAAATTAAATGTATAAAAAATAACGCACGACCGAACCCATTTCCCAGTAAGGCTTTGAGTGAATTAATTTATTTGCTACACCTTTTAAAAATTAACAGTAAAAAAAATTTAAACATTACAATTGGTACAAAATACCTAACGTTCACTCGGGCACGAATAACAGTTACTCTCTTCCTTCTCGGCGAAGAATGTTGCGAATAAATTTTTTGTCCTTAAGGCTTAAGGCGATTTTTTCCCCGAGAGAAACAAAAAAAAATAATCTAGAATCTAAGCCTGTATAAAGAATTGCTAATAAAAAGTTATTCACATATTGGATTTTTATTTTTTCTTCGTTCTAATTAATTCATTCAAATTCTTAATTATTAATACATGATCTATACCAGTTGGTTCAAACTGTGTGACGCGTCACATTTGGGTGACGCAGCTTCCCTTCAGGGGTGAAGCGAAAGTTTTCAACATTTTCAAAATTGTAATTCAAGTATTTCATAAATTAAAATTGTTAATAGATTTTGAATTTTGCACAACTTCTGTAAGAAAAATTTGTAGTTATATTTCCTTATATACATTCAGAGAGGCAAAATCCTGGGAATGCCTTTGAAGCAATGCTGTGATCAATGCAAAATTATTGCACATTTAATGATGATGATATAGACCCATTTTATAATTTGAAGACTTTCTTTTAGAAATCTAACATGGGTGACTTCGGCAAACTTGAATTAGTCAAGGGAGCCGCGAATCGAAAAAGTTTGAGAACCACTGATCTATACTATATTTTTTTTATTAATATTTTTTTATAGTTTAGTCTCCCTTAAATTCCTTTTTCTACGATAAATAATTTTTAGGGGTAACTAAATTAAAAAAAATAAAAAATATTGCACGACGCCCATTTACCTCGGAAACGTCCTCGTCATATAGTGACGTTTCTTAAAAGCCAAAATAAATGACTCTACGAGTTTTAGAATCCATATTTTACGCTTAGAACGTCGTTAAGCGTAATAATAGTTCCAATAGTGACGTTTAATCGGAACCGTTTATAACTCAAAAGGCCTAATCAAAATCGCTGTCCAAAAAGTCGACCTAGGAAAAAATTGAATTTTTTTTTTCAAATTAACTTATCCCTTCGACTTATAAACGGTACAGAATAAACTTTAAACTATAATAATAATTAATACGCTTTAACGATAGGTTTCATCCCTGAAAATATGCGTTTTGAAATCGTTACGAATGGTCGTTTTTATGGTAATACGAGAAACGTCCCATTATATTATAGTGGACGCCGTAGAGGAAACCGCGGCCCAGATTGATTCCCTCCGGGATCGTAATCGGGTAATTACGGAAAGGTCATCTAATCGTATTTTAAGGAAAAAACGAAAAGTTCACGGGATGAAGTTATAATGAAAAATTAGGAAAAATTAAGAACTATGAAAAATAAACAATAAAATGTATGTGAATACCTGAATATCAATTCTTAACATAAATATCGACGTAAAGAAATCTTAAAAGTCCCCACTTAACGCTTCGATCGGGGCTGAAATAACGTAAACTTTTTAACTTCTCGCGGGAGATGTTTGGCAAAATAAATTTTCGTTTCTAAGCGATTTTTTTTTCGGGGCATAAGTGTAGCTTTTATATATATATATATTATTATTTTTTTTAATTTAGTCTCCCTTAAATTCAGTTTTCTATGAAAAATAATTTTTAGAGGTAACTAAACAAAAATTAATTATAAAAACTACGCACGACCCCCATTTCCTATAGGCTTTGAGCGATTTTTTGCTACACTTTAAAAATTAACGTAAAAAAATATTAAAGGTACCCTCCTACGGTTCACTCGGGTCACGAAATAACGTTACTCTCTACTTTTCGGGAGATGGTGCAAAATAAATTTTTTGTTCCTTAAGCGAGTTTTTTTCCCGAGAGAAACCCCCCCCCCCAAAAAAAAATCTACTCGAACATCTAAGGGCCTGTAAAGAATTGCCTAATAATAAGATTTCATCAGCATATTGGACTATTTTTTTTTCTTCAATTCTAATATATTTCTTCTTAAATTCTTAATTATTTTTCATTATATATCTATATTATATATTTATATTAATTTTTTTATATAGTTTAGCCTCCTTTAAATTAAATTTTCTACGATAAATAATTTTTAGGGGTAACTAAATTAAAAAAAATAATAATAAATATTGCACGACGCCCATTTACCAAACGTCACTATAGGACGACGAAGTTTCCAAGGTAAATGGGCGTAGTGCCAAAAAATTTTTTTTTAATTTAGTTACCATTAAAAAATATTTATCGTAGAAAATGGAATATAAGGGAGACTAAACTATATTAAAAAATTTATTTAAATAAATGTAGCATCTAAGTTTCGTAAAAGACCAAAATAAATGACTCTACGCGTTTAGAATCCATTTTTTACGCTTAGAGCATCGTTAAGCGTAATAATCATTCCAATAGTGACGTTTCATCTGAACCGTTTATAACTCGAAAGGTCTAATTCAAAATCACTCTCCCAAAAGTCGACCTTGGGAAAACATTGAGAATTTTTTTTCAAATTTTGACTTAGACCTTCGACTTATAAACGGTACAGAATAAACGTCACTATAATAATAATTAATTGGTAAATGGGAGTCGTGCAATATTTTTTATTTTATTTTTTTTTCATTTAGCTACCTCTAAAAATTATTTATCGTAGAAAATGGAATTTAAGGGAGACTTAACTATATAAAAAAATATTAATTTAAAAAAATATAGAATCTAAGTCTGTAAAGAATTGATAATAATCAGTTATTCAAATATTGGAAATTTTTTTATTCTTCGTTCTTAATTTTTCTTAAAGTCTTAATTAATTATAATCATCTATAGCAAAAAATCGCTTAAAGCCTATAAAAAAAGGGCGTCGTGCGTTGTTTTTTTAATTATTTTTTGTTTAGTTTACCTCTAAAAATTATTCCGTAGAAAACTGATTTAAGCGGACACCTAACTATAGAAAAAATAATAATATATATAGTACAATTGCCCTAAAAAAAACTCGCTTAAGGAACGAAAAATTTATTTTGCGACATCTAACGAGAAGTAAAAAGTTATGTTATTTTGTGCCCCGATCGAAGCGTAAGTGGGGACCTTTAGAATTTCTTTACGTCGATATTTATATAAAGAATTGATATTCAGGTATTCACATATCATTTAATTGTTTTTTTTCTATGTTCTTAATTTTTCCTAATTTTCCTTCATACCATTTATCCGTGACAACGTTTTTCCGTTTTTTTTCTCTCCAAAATAGAATAAATGACGTTTCAGTAATTACCGAGACGATTCCTCGAGGGGGATAAATCCGAGGCTGGTTTCTCTACGGGCGTCACTATAATATATGACGTTTTTCGAATATCCAAAAAACGACTCAAACCGATCAAACGGCAAATTTATTTCAGGGACGAACTATCCGTTAAGCGGACAAGAGTAAATTAAATACGTAGGGATTATCTCGGCTAAGGTAACGCACAGAAATGGAAAACATATATATATATATATAATATATATATATATATATATATTTTATTATAATATATATATATATATATATATATATATCATATATATATATATATATATAAATAATAATAATATATATATATATATATAATATATATTATATATAATATATAATTATATATAACAATATATATATATATATATATATAGTATATTTAATATATAATATATATATAATATATTTTAATATATATAAAATAAAAAACCTATATATTTTGTTCCACCTTTACAAGAGCTCCACAAATAACTTGATATATATAATATTTTATTGAATGGTGTCAAAAAATTTATGCTGATGATACGTTAATTTGATTATCACACAAAAAATAGCTCTATTGTATTAAATTGTAAACATTAAATTTATTAAAACGAAAAAATGTTATAAAAACCGTATCTTAAATATTAAATATATATATATATAAATATATATATATATATATATAATATATATATATATATAAATATTTATTATATCTATTGTATTAAATTGTAAACTTTATATTTATAAAACCAAAAATATTATAAAAAGTATCTTAAATATTATATATATATACAAGAGCTCACAAATAACTGATAATTATGGGTTTGTGCCGAAAATTTAAATTGATTGTTCCTTTTAGAAATTTTTTCCACCAGAGATAAAAAAAACACGGAATTTAGGCCCTAAACTAGCATGCATCCTTACAGTAGGTCATAACTAATTGATAGATTAAATTGCATTTACGCAGACTTTTTTTTTCTACGAATTTTTAAAACTCACGAGGTAACGTTCCCCTTTAGTGCGATTTTGTTATGCGTTTTGGCACAAATTGTGATCTTCTTGTCCCTTATTAACCAAAGATTTAGGCAGAACTTACCAGTGTATGACGCCTACTACTCTAGGCAAGCAAGCGAACCACACTAGAAGAGAATTTGTTTTTTTTCGGGGGAGAAACCAAAAACTTCAATAACTCAGGAATAATTAAGATATCGTAAACTAAATCAGTTGTTGAGGGCGCCTCAGGTACTCCTATTAGTTTTGCGGTGGTAGAGGGGGTTCTTGAAGTTTTCAAATTTGCGAAAAAAAAAACCTTCGGGTTTTCCTTTGCGTAAGGTGATGGAACAAAAAACCGTTCCCTTTATTATGGGTTTGTGCCGAAAATTTAAATTGATTGTTCCCTTTAGAAATTTTTTCAACCAGAGATAGAAAAAAAACCCGAATTAGGCGGTAAACTAGCATGCCTCCTTACAGTAGGTCATAACTAAATTGGATAGATTGAATTGCATTTACGGCTTCATTATTTTTCAAACCTGTTATATTTGAGCTTGGCAAGAGCCCAGCACCACTCTGCGAATAGGGTGCGCACGAGACCCACTAGAAGAGAAGATTTTGTTTTTTTTCGAGGGGCGAAAACCCGAAAACTTCAATATTTCGGGAATTAATTTGAAGAATTCGTAAACTAAAATCAGTTGTAGGGTCCTTAGTTACTCCCTATTAGTATGCGTGGGTATAGGGGGTTCCTGGGATAAGTTTCAAAATTTCAAACAAAAAACCGTTCCCTTTATTATAGGTTTGTGCCGAAAAGTTAAATTATTTGTTCCCTTTAGTTTTTTTTCCAACAGAGAAAACCTCACCCGGAATTTAGGTCGTAAACTAGCATGCCTTTACCTTAACAGTAGGTCATAAACTATTATAGATTGAAATTGCTATTTACCGCATGAACCAATTTTTTTTCGAACACAATTTTTAAAATTCACATTACAGGTGACGTTCAACTTTATAAAATGCGAAAAATTATTTATTATGCGTTTTTGAGTCACAATTAGATCATTCTGGTTCCCTTTATTAACAAACAATTTAGGATGGAAATTTCCTGGTGGAAAGATGCCCTATTGACAGGCTTTTATTTTCAAACCTGTATATTTTGAGTTGGCAGGCCCAGCACCACTCTGCGAATGGGTGCGCACCCCACTAGAAGAGAAATTTTGTTTTTTTTCGAGGGGAAAAACCGAAAACTTCAATATTTCGGGAATAATTTGAGATATCGTAAAACTAAAATCAGTTGTAGGGTCCTTAGTTACTCCCTATTAGTATGCGTGGGTTAGGGTTCCTGGATAAAGTTTCAATAAATTCTCACGGAGGAAAAAAAAACTCGCTATATGTTCCCACTTTGCGTAAGGTGCTGAATACAAAAAATCGTTCCCTTATTATGGGTTTTGTGCCGAAAAAGTTAAATTAAATTGTTACCGCTTTAGTTTTTTTAATCCAACAGAAAGAAAAAACAAGACGAATTTAGGCCGTAAACTAGCCATGCCTCCTTACAGTAGGTCATAACTAATTGATAGATTGAAATTGCATTTACGCATGACCATTTTTTTTCGAATTTTTAAAATTCACCAGGTGACGTTCCCTTTATTGCGATTTTATTATGCGTTTTGTCACAAATTAGATCTTCTGGTTCCCTTTATTAACAAAAAATTTAGGCCAGAAATTTCCCGGTGAAAGATGCCTACTACTCTGTGACCGGGTGCGCACCCCACTAGAAGAGAAATTTTGTTTTATTTTTTTCGGAGGAGAAACCGAAAACTTCAATAACTCAGGTAATAATTTGAAGATATCGTAAAACTAAAAAATCAGTTGTTGGGCTCTCAGGTACTCCTCATTAGTTAGCGGGGGTAGAGGGGGTTCCTGGGATAAAAGTTTAAAAATTTGCGGAAAAAAAACCTAAGTGTTTTCCCCTTTGCGTAAGGTGATGGAACAAAAAAACCGTCGCCTTTTATTATGGGTTCTGTGCCGAAAATTTAAATTTGATTGTTCTCTTTAACGAAATTTTTTCAGACACAAGAGATAAAAAAAAACGAATTAGGATAAAGTTTCAAAAATTTCCGGGAAAAAAAACCTAAGTGTTCCCCCTGTTGCGTAAGGTGCTGAAAACAAAAAACCTGTTTCCTATATTAATAGGGTTTGTGCCGAAAAAGTATAATTAATTGTTCCCTTAGTTTTTTCAACAGAGAATAAAAAACACGGACAATTTAGGCCGTAAACATAGCATGCTCTAAAGTAGGCTCATTAACTAATTGATAAAATTGGATAGATGGAAATCGCATTTACAGCATGACTTTTTTCTTCGAATTTTTACTCAAAATCACCAGTGTAACGTTCCTTTAGTGCTATTTTATTATGCGTTTTGGCACAAATTTGATCTTCTTGTTCCCTTTATTAACAAAAAATTTAGGCCAGAAATTTCCCAGTGAAAGATGACTACTACTCTGTGACCGGGTGCGCACCCCACTAGAAGAGAAATTTTGTTTTTTTTCGGGGGAGAAACCGAAAACTTCAATAACTCAGGAATAATTTGAGATATCGTAAACTAAAATCAGTTTTTGGGCCCTCAGGTATTCCTCATTCGATTGCCTTTTATGCCACGTTGGTTCTTGGAGACGAAGAGAAAGTCCGAGAAAAGAACATTTTAGCTTTGATCCATTCGCTTATAAAAAAAATCTCCAATGACGTTGTCTCATCACCTCGAGGGAATTTAGATCGAGCTTTGAGGGATTTTTTAACGAATGCCGGTAGCACGTCGACAATTTCTCCGCGGTTTCCGTGGTCAACGTCGTTTTCACTGTTTCCGACGTTTTTTTGGCCGTTATTGCCGTTGGAGTGTCTCATCCTACTCAAACATGAGCTAGAGGATTTGTGGCACGAGGATGTAACTATAATCGAATTCCTTATAACGTTTTTAAGCAATTTCGATAGAAGACAGTTATTAAAGCAGTTGATCAAAATCGTCGGAATGAATCGTGGAATAAAATAGTGTATCTCGAAGACGTTTTTATCTAACCCAGACAATGTGAGTTATGAAACGGGGCCACCTCGAGAAATAGCGCTTATTGATCCCGGCTGCGCGAATGTCACGACAGCAGCTGCTTAAAGCTCCAGGAGATCTGATGACGATACGGTTGAATCGACTACTAACACTACTAAAGAGGAGACAGACACCGTCGAGGGTCTTATCAGCCGAATAACATTAGACGAACCGACCCTGAATACGAATGCCGTCAACGTCGCTCGTTATATCGAAAGCGCTAGTGAAAATTACCCATCCGTGACAACGAATCATAGCGATCTTAAAGTTATCGAAGATCTCGAGGAATGGGCGAACAACGCCTTACAACACGATGGTCTAATCTGCATCATCATCATCATCGTTATCGTCATTATCGTCACCAGCGATAGAACCATCGCTTTCCGGCCAATCGCGATTTCGAAGACCGGAAAACCAGAACGATTTAGCAAACAAGCTTTGCAAAGTTTGCCTGGAAAGAGACACGGAAATTGTATTTCAGCCCTGTAAACATATGGTGACCTGCTCTACGTGTACTCTCGCCCTCTCACCCTCTCGCCCTCTCGTCGTGTCCATGCTGAATGGAGCCCATACAATACGTCATTAAGCCATTCATTCTATGAAAAACTTTTATATTTATTAAAATTTTATTAAAATAATTGAAATTTATGGAAAATATCGTTCATCTCGTTTAAACCTTTTATATTTCCTGCACATTAAATGAAATGAATTTATTGAAACAAGTATTTCTTGTTTTTAACGTATAAAAATATCTTTAAGAGAATTAATATTTCACATAATAACGTTTCTTCGGAAACAGTTACAACACGATGGTCTAATTGTAAACTCTTAAAATAGTAGTAAAAAATCGCCCAAAAAATAGTAAAAAATAGCCCGAAATAGTTCGTTGATTATAAAGATAATATAATTAATCGTTTTTTTTTTGAAATGCGAATAAACATTCAATTCTAATCAATAAATAATTTCTTATCAATCGATATTAACTTTGAGATTAGGTTCAGAATTTTTATTTTTAATCTTCGTTACTACTAGACATGCCTCGTAATTTTGATGACGTGACGCCTTCACGCGCATATTTTCATTATTAGTTAATAACGATCCCGCCAAACACAACGCAGTCAGTCGTCACCACGAAGAAAGAAATATTTTTATTTTCGCGGTTTCGTTATAAACCCCTCGGATAATAATCGATCTTTATTATTACCTCTTTTTAGATTCGCGTTGATTCTAAAATTATGGCACCCACAATGACCCCTGACGAAAAGTATTTCCCCGCTGCCGCGATTTCCCAAAAAATTGAGAATTTCGATTTATTAAAAAACGTGTTGGCCAGCGGTGAATCGATGACGTTGATGACAGAATTTCGGAAAGACAATTTAGAAACGATGTGTAGGAGGGCCAGATACAGTTCCGATGTAGCCGAAGACACGTATAAAACTTTTTTGAAAAATTCATTGTTGAAAGTAATATCTACGAACGTCCCGAAAGGAATTCTGCAACCCGGTTATTCTTGTAAATTACACGACGTTATGATTTTGTCGCAAGGAACGGGTAAAGAAATCCAGGCGAGAGATGAATGGATTAGAAATAACGCGAGCAGCGGTTTTAGTTTTATCGAGATGGTCGGAAAGAATGAAAATGGGTTAGATTTCGCTATTTGCGCTAACAAAAAGTTTACCGAGCGAATCGGCGTCGAAAATAATTTTCAATCAGAAAGTTATGAGAGGTTGTTAAATTTTGAAATAGATTCGCCCACGAATGCCACCGAGGTTATTTGCGTAAAAGAAATCGATATTTGTTTTAACGGGCATTTCGCTGTGAGGAAGATCGGCGGCGAATACTATATCATCGTCGGTTCTTCGAGAGTACATATTCTGATCAAGTCTCCTTCCGATATTCCTAAATACCGGGGAAATAGGTATGAGGTCGCTCGTATGGTGGCGCGAGTGGTATTAAACACCTTCGACCAAATGGATACCTCGAAACAAAATATTTTAAAGCATTTCCTAAGTGTCACTAAAATAACTATGGTTTGCGGGTTACGACGCATTGTCATGGATCGTTTTTTCCTAAGAAACGAATTAAAACTCTACGGTTTGATGATGACTTTGGTCCCAGGGGATCGCGACAAATATAACGATTCATTAACCGACGTATCGCCTCAGGCCTGCTTGGAATTTTTCAAGCTCTTCGGAATTTCGACGCCGGAATACTATTCGATATCTCCCGACGCCGTGAAAAAAGAAATTTCGAAAATTCGACGAATGAAAAATTGCGATGGATATGTCTTTTATTACCTAAAAGAAGACCGGACTATTGGGATGAAGAAAGTGAAAAGTGTTTGGCGCATCCTATTGAATGCTCTTCAGGAAAAGATTTACTACGTTTATAAACACACGAATGGGTCCCTGTCTTTCCTCTTAGAAAGGAAACGAGATATAGAAATCATTTTTTCTAGAGTGGGATGGGGGTGGGGGTGGCATCTATGCAACGATTGTTTAGATAAATGGGTAAACTTGGCGATTGTGTTTATTTCTTGGTTAAACGACAAAATTATAAATTACGGAAGCTACCGCTCGAAAATACTAGACGAATTTTCATCGTTGTGGGGAGAATTTGAGCGAGTGAATAATCGGGGGGATATTCAATTTTGCTGCTGCTGAAGAAGAATAAGTTATGAAGGATTTGAAACTGCTATAAAAATAAATATGTCAAGCTTTTTGTTTATTTTATGTCTATATTAAAAAATAAAAACCTAATCACACTACTAAGTACTTTATAATATCCTTCACGCTAACTTAAAATAAGCTACTGAAACTGGTGTTTATTAAAAATATTATTTTTTAGCCTACACTAAAATCCCGTTTTTTTTAAAGAAAATTTTTTTTTGATAACACAAATTAAAAAGAATCCAAAAAGTGTCAAATTTTTTTTACGGATGATACGTTAATATTGATTATCGCGCAAAAAATGGCACTATTGTATTAAAATTGTAAAC
Organism: Trachelipus rathkii; assembly: GCA_015478945.1. NCBI lineage: Eukaryota > Metazoa > Arthropoda > Malacostraca > Isopoda > Trachelipodidae > Trachelipus > Trachelipus rathkii. Next base: position 11,422 of record JABUQX010047833.1, read on the forward strand.
TTCTAATTTAGTAAAACGAAAAATGTTAAAAAAGTATCTAAAATATTATATAAAATACATTCAAATAAGGCCTTTATTTTTAGATGGCAACCCTGAATGGCCTTAGATCGCGGGCATTACGTATTTGCGCTGCGCACGGCATGGCCGCTCTTTTCGCATTATAAACCACTGATTTAACATTCCTGAATAATATCCTAATTTACGTAGGAAATTCTGCTAAGGTAGCGCACTGAAAATTAAGCAAGGTCGTTAAACATTGATTAACAAACAAACATAAATGGAACTATTATATGAAAATTACAAACTTTTAATTTATTAAAATAGTGACAAAATATTCTCTACACCTTTTTTATTGATTTACGTACCTTTTATTATAAAACGGCCAAGAACCGACATTTTTGTAATTTCGCTCGCAATTTACCAGGAAATGGGTGTCTTGCGTTTTTTTAATTTTTTTAGTTAGTTACCTCTAAAAATTATTTATCGTAGAAAATGGAATTTAAGGGAGACTAAGCTATAAAAAATAATAAAAAAATTATATTGTACAATTTAAAAATTAACGTAAAGAAATCTTAATAAATAACGTTACTTTTTAATTCTCAAGAGATGGCGCAAAAATAAAATTTTCGTTCCTTAATCGAGTATTTTTTCGAGGAAAACCACGGAATCTAAGTCAGATATTCACATACATTATAATTGTTTTTTTCTTTGTTCTTAATTTTCTTAGTCTTAATAATTAATTATCATTATAGGAAAAGACAGTATCACGTTTTTTATTTCTTTTTTTGTTTTTTAAAAAATATTTTATACCTTTATTAATGAACTTTTCCGTTTTTCCTATTACTTTTCATTTTATTTTGAAATAATGGAAATTCGGAATGTTGGAAAATTCAGACCTTCGAGAACCCCGTTTCACCTTATATCACGGGCATTACGTAATTGAGCTGGGCGCCGCATGGACAGACTTTTCGCATACGAAACAACCCGTATAACATTCATGAACAATACCCTACTTAACGTAGGATGTTCTCGCTAAGGTAGCGCACTTTAAATGGAATAAGCGCCTTAAAATAGTGGGCCAAACGGTATGAGATAGATACTCCTATCTATCACATTCGGAATTAGCGTGTGCAAATTGTAAGGCGAGTGGAAAATCGAGGCCTACGATTCCAATAAGAAGAAAGGCTGAATATTTCATTTTTTATGGTAAAATTAATATCGTAACGATAAAAAAAGTTAAAACAAGCATTTATTATTCGTTTACATTCCGATTTTTCGTTTTTTCCAGGTACGTTAACAGGAAAATAAATTAAAAACAAACAATAAAAACGACGACTAGTTGTGCTTTCAAAATTTGAATAAAATCAACGTCACCCAACCGTATAAATCTGGAGGCCGCAAAATTTGTGCGGGAGAGGGGGGTTGAGTGGTTATGACTCTAGGCAAGAAATATCCGATTGAATTTAACATTTTATTCAATTCATTATAATAATATTAATTACAGTATTTTTATTATTTACATTAAATTTTATTCAATTCATTATAATGATATTAATTACAGTAATTTTATTATTTAATCACTCGAGATATTTTATTTTCATCCTATAAATAGCTAGCACTTCGAAGAATGAAATTAGTAGAGCGCGGACATAGGTCATAACAATATAGCGAGAGCTAAGCATACGACGAATATAAATTTTTTATTCAAAACAAAAATTACAAATATGATGATGTACAGAAGAGTATCCGATTTTGAATCACGTATTTTTGAGCTCGACGATAATTACCAATTGCTCTTTATTCGTAAAAAAAACGGAAACGATTATTTTACAATCGAACATTTTGAAAAAGATAAAAGAAGCCGTGTATACCTAAGCAAGGAATGTCTGACGACGATTTTCAGACATTTGAATAATTCTTATAAGGATCCAGAAAGGGGAGCTCTGGAATTTTTCGTAAGAGAAACTGAAGTGAAGAAAAAAGACAATGAAAATAAAGTGGAATCGATTGTTTTCCCAGATTGTCCTCCAAAAGATAAAGAAGGCGAATCGCTTAAGGAAAATTCTTCGGACAACGGCGGGTTGGGGTCGGACAATGTTTGTCACGACGACGACGACGGCTGGAGTGAAAATGATGTCGACCACGGCGATGATGGAGAAGATTTGGATCGAGAACATGATGAAGAAGCTGAAAAATCGAATAAAAAGTTTATAAAACTTCGGTGGGTGAAATATAGAGACACCGAAGGATTCGACCAATTCTCTATTCAAGTTTGCTATTGCTCCGACGATAAAATGGTATATAAGCGTAGATTGTTTTTCAACGGGAAACAAATTATAAAAAAGTTCCTAGAACTTAAGCCGGTCATCCATAACTTCCTGACGGAATACTTGGTGTTTCGAGAGATCATGAATCGATCTCTAAAATGTTTCGTTACATTCTACGTAAACGCGAGAATAGCAGACACGGGAAAAGAAGGCGAGCGATTACGCATTTTGTCCGTGCCCGAATCAGAGGAGAATACGCACTTATGCTGTTTCTTATCAAACGATTACAAAATGAAGAAATTTATGATTCATTTTAAAGAGGAAATTAAGGAAATATACGGCGATTATAATATAGTGGATGCAAAGGACATCGTTTACGTCCTAAAACGTCGCGAATTTCAGCGTGAAGAAATTAAACGATTAGTTTTTGAATCGCTCGAGGACCTGAGAAAACTTTCCTGAACCAACTACCGATAAATGGTTTTATTTGTTTTTGCTTTTCATAAAAAACTAATGGTATTAGATATTATATGGATTAAAAGAATTATACTTAATAGAGATATCAAATTATATTTATTATTTAGAAATATTTTTTATATTGATTGTAATGATCTGCTATGTTTAAATAAAAATATTTTTTCCTTCTCGCCTTTTTTAATTACTTTCCATTCGACATTGTTCATTTATACCCATAATGGGTGATGATAAAAAACGGTAGAAAAAAAAGTTTAAATTTGGTCGTATATAAAATATATATTCTTGCTGAGAAGTGATATCCAACCAACCAACATAAGGACCATGAGAGATGACGTGTGTTAAAAGCTATTAACGTCTATTATAATTTCCCAAAATGTCCAGAGAGGAGGATTACGCTATTGTAGTAATTAACGCGAAAAGAAATTTAGGTGAGTTATTTAAATGAATACGATATCTCTTACAAATTTCTTTATAAGCATTTAATTTTAAGAAACTAATATATACCCATTGATTAATTTTCCGTTTTTTAATTTTAAAGTTATCGTACCGTAGCAATTTAGAATAATACGACTAAAGTCTTTATTTTTAAAGCATTTATTTTTTAGTGTTTTTTTTGAAGTGCGAATATTTACTCACCCCATAATTTATTTATCTCTTATAGCTGAACATCTTTTGAAAAAAAACTACGAATATCTCGACGACCCGTCTCCTTTCGGAAGAATAGACGCAACTAGTCTCATCGGAGGTGACGCGGAAAGATACGTTTCGTATAGGGAGCAGAGAAGATACAGGCGGCATAGAGAAGGAAAAGATATCCAACCCGCTTTAAAGAATTTGAAGATATCTGAAGAAAGGGTGAAAGTGAAAATACCTGAGGTTAGTAAAAAAGAAAATTGATTTAAAAGGCTTAGCCCCTACAAAACCTTATCGAACCGTTTATGAAAAGTTTTTGTTTTTTAACTTAAAGTAACAATCCATTAATCGATCATAATCTCTTTTTTTTCTTAGCCGTTTTCATTTCGTAGACTTATGGAAGAGGAGAATGAGAGAAAGAGATTGGAAAGGAAAAGGGAGAAAAGGGTCTTTAGGAGCATCTTCACAATGGACTGAATCCCTATTTAATTGAAAATATCGGAACATTTTTGTTTTTAATTATTTTCAAGTTTTCATTTCGTTTTGTTATAAGTTGCATTTTTTTACATTATTTGAAAATATAAAGTATTCAAATCAAAAAATAGTGTTTTTAAATTTTTTATTGAGAATCATTGGTAAATGATAATGCGTCATCGAATGAAAAATTACATACGGCGATAAATATGTAAAGTGTTATTTAAAGACAAAAGACGTATGAACATAAAATTGATATCACTCACTCACACAAACTATAAAGCTAAATTATATAATTGTATATAAAAGATATAGCTAGGAAAAACGCTTATAGGACTTTAAGAATAAAAAAATTCTGAAATAATTTTTGTATTTTTTTTATTTTGAAAAATTTACTTATAATCTTATAGTCATATTTTCTGTTAATATTACGTGACAGTTTCGTTTCATAAGAACGAGACCAGCATCCAAAAAAATCTGAAATTAGATTTTAAAGTTTACAATCTTACACTCCTATTTTCTGGTTAAAATACTTACTTTTATTCTTTTAAATAAAAAGAAGTAAAATTACAATTATAAGGATTGAAAATTTTGTATATGCGCAAATGCAAAAAACGGCATATATATATATAATATATATATATATATATATATATATATATATATATATATTAATATATATATATATATATATATAATATATATAAATAATATATATATATATATATTATATTATATATAAATATGATATATATAGTATATATATATATATTTATATATATATATAATATTATTATAATATATATACTATATTAAATTTACTTTATCTTTTCGCATATTATTTTTCGAACAGCTGCAAAAATTTTGTTAAAAAAAACATGATTGTCGATAGAGAAAAAAAACAAATGAAATGTTTTTGGCTTTGGATCTCGAAATCGTTCTAATAACTTAAAAAAAGAGTTCGGTTCAAGAAAATAGAAATCATCTTTTAACCACAATCGACTCTCATAGAAATTGTTTTCCTTTTCGCCCTTGTATTCGGGGCTATCGATCGATTCACCAAGACCTGGCAAACCGCCCTTATCGCGGAATTCATACTGCTTTATATTCCACCGAATGATGGAATTTCCACAAACGTCTTTCATCGTCACAATAATATTTTCAAACATTTGGTTGATATTCCTTTTGTGTTTGGGATTACAGCATTTTTCAAAATACCTCGACAAATTTTGTTTACTTACTAAGTACTGATCAAAATTAAATTCTAATTCTCTTTTCAAAGAACGAGGGGTATTCAAAAGATTATAAATTTTGCAAGCGCTGATAAATTCCCATTTGAAGAATATTACGACGTTTTCTAAATTTAGAGAGACGTTACAAATTTCGTATAAAACATTTGAAAAATCGATTTTTAATTTTTTCAAATGTTTAAAAAAGAATCTATTTTCTGTATCCGATATCGTTTCGTGGTCATCATCAATACCTCGTTGGATATACGTATCATGATAATTGCTTATTCTGATTTCTAAGTCGACCAAATTCGGAAATGCTTCGACGATTTTATTACTCAATGAACCACAATTAGGATTCTTTTCTAAAAATCTCCACGTTTCGTCATATGCTAATCTCAAGATATACACATTTTGAAATTGGAAAGGAGAAAGTGTATCTAAATTTTTGTTTCTTTGAAGTATAGCATTGAGGTGACAAACGTTGTGTAAATTCAATTCCAAGAAACCGTCTATCTTCCGAATGCTCCTTTGCAATTGGTTTCTAAAAGTTTTTGTATCCCAAAAATCGATTATTTTCTTTTCCATTTCCCTTCGCCATGTAAATATCGAATGTAAGTTGCATAATTTTACACCATCTCCAATAAACTGGCGCCCGAGGATCCTCATAACACCGTTAATGCCTCGACAAGTGAGGCAGAAGGGTATCTTTATTTCGTTTCTTACACGATCTTTGGTAAGAAAATTCCGAAAATTATTTGCCAACATTTTTTGTAACCCGTGGAATATTTCTTCGGGATATTCGTTTTCCGATTCTTCTTCTTCCCCTGACAATGATACGTAATTTTCGAATGGCGTCGGAGCTTCTCTGACTTCCCATTCAATTATTCTTCTGTTTTCGATTTCAACCACCACGACTAAACTTTCCAATTTTCGACTAGAGCAATTAACGCATTCACTAAATGTATCATCCGACCTAGTATAGAGGTAACTGGGAAA
>JABUQX010047834.1:2500-17500 GCA_015478945.1 Trachelipus rathkii
ATAAGCAAAATTCATTCAATGTAGTTTAAAATCATTTTCAATAAAGAAATAAATAAAATTAGATTACTCAGATATTATACAGTATTTATATAATTTAAATAACTTATGTAAACTAAATAATATTATACTTACTAAACTTATAATAAATTAGGTAATAGTTAGAAATATTAACTAATTTTATCAAAATAATAATAAAAATTCAATTTGTGCCTTAAAAAAATCAAAGAAATAAAAAAATCTTTGACATTTTGATTTTTTTGATTTTTTAGGCAAATTTGTTTTCTAAATTAATAATTATTACTAGTTATCACCTAATTAATGATTAGTATATTTGATCTATATAAAAAGCAAACTCATCAATGTAGTTTCAAATAATTTTCAATGAAGAAAAAAATAAAATTAGATTACTCAGATATTATACAGTATATAGCTATATAATTTAAATAACTTAATTAAACTAAATAATAATTATACTTCCTAAACTTATTAATTAGGTAATAATTAGGATTATTTACTAATTATATAAAAATAATAATTAAAAAGGCAATTTGTGCCTGAAAAAATCAAAGAAATAAAAAAATAAAAAAAAATCATTGATTTTATTTTTTTTATTTTTTTTTTATTTTTTAGGCAAATTTTTTTCTAAATTAATAATAATTATTACTAGTTATCACCTGATTAATGATAAGTATATGTATTTCATCTATATAATAAGCAAATTCATCAATGTAGTTTCAAATCATTTTCAATAAAGATAAATAAAATTAGATTACTCAAATATTATACAGTATATATTTAATTTAAATAACTTAATTAATTAAACTAAATAATAATTGTACTTACTAAGCTTATTATTAATTAGGTAATAATTGGGATTATTTACTAATTTTATCAAAATAATAATAAAAAGGCAATTTGTGCCTTAAAAAATCAAAGAAATCAAAAAAATCATTGATTTTTTTATTTTTTAGGCAAATTTTTTTTCTAAATCAATAATTATTCCTAGTTATCACCTGATTAATTATAAATATATTTCATCTATTTAGTAAGCAAATTCATCAATGTAGTTTCACAAAATTATTTTTCAATAAAAATATAACTAAAATTAGATTACTAAAATTATCTTTCGTCTTAGCTTTTTTTTTTAATTAATAACTAACTAAATAATATTATACTTACTAAACTTATTTAGGTAATAATTTAGGATTATTTATCTAATTTATAAAAATAATAACTAGTTATGAAATGAAAAAATTAAAAAAAAAACAAATAATCAAAAAAATCATTGATTTTTTGATTTTTTTGATTTTTTTTAAAAAATCAAAAAAATCACCAACCCTGGTTTAAAGTCATTTATATATATTAAGAATATTAATAGTTTTTTTAATATTTATATATATTATATATATTATATATATTATATATATATATATATAATATATATATATATATATATATATATATATATATATTAATAGATCAAGGTAGAGGTTGTGAATTACACGTAACAGATGAAAAATTCATTCTACTTTTATTTTTTTAATTTCAGGATGTTCAGGATGTTTTGGAAATAGCGTCACGGATCTGGCGTGAAAAGGAGAATGGAGTCAAAGATACTCCTAGTTCTCACAATAAAAAAACGATAGCGAACTTCAAAAAAAAGTAAAGTTTATAATATATATAGTATATATATATAATATATTTTAATATTGTATATTTTAAATATTTTTATAATTATATATATATATATATAAGAAATATATATATATATATATATATATATATATATAGATATATATATATATATATAATATATATATATTAATATATATATATATATATATTATTAGGGATTGCCGAATAGGGAAAAAGCCGAATACCGAATAATTCGGCTAAAAAGTATTCGGCCGAATTCCGAATATTCGGCCGAATAATCACTTCGCTATTCGTCCGAATAGTTTTCAAAGTTCGGTCATTCATTTAGGGAAAAATAAAGAAAACTAACTGGTCAACAAAAAAGGTGAAATTTTTCTTGATGGCACTTTTGTAAGGCAGATATTAGTAAAATTCCGGAGGTGCGATTCCATAATATATTCCTCGAATTTGCTGTATCCACCATCCCGTTTTCGTGGCAATTCATGGGATCCCTATTTTTGCATATTCCCTCTAGGAATGAAAAATTCATACGTGCGCACTTACGTAGGCGTAATAGCCCACGTTTACCTTTCCGCATATATCCTACAGTAACAAGTTACTGCGGTCGATATCGGGAAGCAGTTGGTAACTTTAGTACGTCTACATGTATGGATGCCAATGACGCTGGATGATGTCTATCATCCATCTGAAATAAAGTCGGATGGTCCGTCATTGTTCACCAGGGTGAACTGAACGATCTTGTATGAGATTTGTATTTGCCAAAGTTGTCCTGAGCTGTTGGCCTTCGAGGTTGCATGAAAAATTACTACTGGGACCATGGCCCAAGAGTAACATTTTATCGTACCAGAGAAGCAGGGCTGCGGAGGCTCTTCCAGTCAGATGGTAACCTTGTGTATTGCATGTGAAGTTGCAGGCCTACTACTCGCCATGGGACTCCCAGCATACGATGCAGGTGAGTGGCGACGGTTTATTGACACTTCCAAGAGCAGTTAAAAGTGTGTGTTGTTACACAACGCCACAGGTATGCTTCGGTTCCAGTAGGGTAATCGGTACGGATTGGAGTGTGGAGTATGCAAAAATCAAAGACAAGTTTTTGGAAGAGGCTACGAATATCAAGGTACTTGGACAGTAAAATATGCCTCGACTCAAATGGTAACATTTTGCTCGTTAAGCAAGCAGGTTTCCACCAAATGTATTCCTGCTTCCTGTTCTATTGGGACGCCGGTGGTGGAGCAAAAGGAATCACTGATACCAATATGAAGAGAATGGCCACTCGAGGGAAACCTTGGAAGCGCCAGGTGGACAGGAAAGTGCGTGACTGAACAACTTTGTACATGTAGAGAAATCTAACAATTTGAATTGACTGTGTTACGAGGCGATAGAGCGTTTGGGAACTGCTATATTTCCAGTGATTATGTAGCACAGAATTTTCTGGAGAACAGGAAAGCCGAGAACCCCTAACATTGTACAGGAACTGCTAGACAGTTTTCAATCTCATGGATATAGAATGAGTATAAAGTTGCACTACTTACATTCTCACCTAAGAAAATTTACGGATAACCTAGGCGATGTTAGTGATGAGCAGGGTGAAAGCTTCCATCAAGATCTAAAGTCTATTGGAAAGGACGTTACCAGGGCAAGTGGGATATCAATATGATGGCCGACTATGTTTGGGCTTTGATGAAGGGATAGTTCCAGACGCTATGAAACAGTAAGATCGATCACGTAAGGAGATAAGTTACATAGAAGCCATTTTAATATATTAAGTTAACGTAAGGTATGTTTACATTCAAACTAAACCATTCCTTTCTATTACATTCATTGTTTGTCCCATATTACTCTTTATTCATAGTTGTATTTTATGTTTAACATATATCTATCAAAAGACATGTATCATATTCATTGCGAATGTGTTTCTCTCCCTTCAAATATCCATATATATAATATATAATTATATATATATATATATATATATATATATATATATATATATATATATATATATATATATATAATATATATAATATATATATATATATATATATATATATATCCCAATATTTGTGATAGACCCTCTTGAAAAGGTAAAAATCATAAAAATTTTACAAATTTGTGTTACACACAATATCTAACAAATGCGATGTGATATGCAAAAAACGATTACATTTTTGGAATCAGCACATCAATAATCATTTGCGAAACCCCGTCCAAGAAATTTCATGTTTACCAGTGTTATATACAAAGTAATAAAACAAAAAGTAATAAATAACTATTTCTTACCTATAGCAAACCATTCACATATTAAAAATAATTAAATGAAATTGAAAAGTTTCGTAGTTAAGATATTAAACTTAACTTCATTTGAATAAGCTCTAAGGTTAAAATGACAGAACAATAGCATTTCTCCATTTTCAGGGGATAACCTATTTCTTGTGGCTTCATAAATATTTCTTCCTGTTCTAAATATTCTTTCATTTTCGATGCAATGATGGTGGATGCTGAAACAGGATTTTATTGCTAGTTTTTCAATTCATAAAACTATTTCCAGTGTTTTTTCCACAATTGAAGGGAATATCATTGTCTCCACTGGTCAAAGTAGGCAAACTATATATTTTTATTTCTTGATGTAATTTCGTATGAGCCTTTTACTTTATGTACAATAATCACATCGTCAGAAAAATGGACTTTCTTTTTCACTCTCACTTTCTTTTTTTCTGTATGACGATTTTGATGCCATAAAGAAGTGAAAAGGAACCTTCAGCTTCACTTTTTCCACTACGTGAATCATCGTCAGCAGAAAAGTCAGGAGCTAAATTTTCATGCATTTCTTTCTATGCCTCACGACCATATTTTTAACTGATTCATCTGATTCATGTTTAAAAATTAGCTTTGAATCGCAGATCTAAGAAGTAGCTACACACAAAAGATTTATCACATAGAAACTTAGAAAGTCTTTTCTTCTACTGATTTTCTTTAAGCTCTACAACGAGTGTAATTATTCCACTGAACTTTTGCTTTTTAATTGCCTTATTTAAAATAGATTTATTGCTAAATGGAAGGGATCACTTGGGCGACTGTTTTCACGTTTAATGCTTGTTTAGGTGATGTTGTCAAATGGCTCAATTGTAAATGATATTTTGCCACTGAAATCTTTCACATTTCTGATTGCCATTCAGCGCACGTATATGGAATAGGGGAACTTTTTTTTTGAACAATCTTAAGTATATCAATAAGTTCTTGTTTCCAGCACCTAGAAACGTCTTGAATTTATTTATGCTGTTTGACTTTCAGCTGCATCTGTAAAGTTTTAAGCTTGCAGCTGCCGTTGCTGAATTGTGAAAATGAGAGGATATGCTTCCTCAATAAATATAATATCTTTAACAGACTTCTGACATAATATTGAAGTCGTGAATGCATAGTTGCAACATGTGAATAAACATGAAATTGATAGCAAGCCACTCTCCCTTATACCAGCTAACATGTTTGGTCCGTTATCCCGTATCACTAAATGAATTCTATTCTTTAGAATTTGAAAAATGTCAAAGGCTCTAATTGTTTCTGAAAATGGCGAAGTTTTTCTGTAATTTTTCTATTGACACGATATTGCTATAGTTTATTTTTTTTCGGAAGGAGAGACTTATCGGTTTTTAGGATAGTCTAAACAGAAATAACTTTCCTTATGTTGACGTAATTTATTGTTTATAAAGCTCAAATTTCGGCCCGAATAGTTCGGCAAAAAGCCGAATACCGAATATTCGGTATTTTGGCCGAATAGGCCGAATACCGAATACTTACCGAATATTCGGCACATATTATATGATATATATATAATATATATATATATATATATATATAATATATATATATTATATATATATATATTATATTATATATATATATATATATATATATATATATATATATATATATATATATATATATATTTCACACTTCTGCTTGTGGGATTTTAAATAAAAGCTTTGGATTGCGAATGATTTTAGTATAACATCAGAAAATTCCATAAATAAGATCCATACACCAAGTGCCAAAGGGTAATTAATAAAAATTTTGAAAAAGTTCAAAAACTAAAAGTTAAAAATAAGCTTTAATATAAAAAAAATGAAATTTTTTATAATGAAAATGGAGGGCAACACAATTAACGTTTTATTTTGAGCATATTCTCTGGAAATTATTTTAAACATATTAAGTTTTTAATAATTAAAATTTAAGGTACAGGATTTATTATTCCATAAAAAAAAATAAAATATACCAATCAGAATAGTACCAATAATAAAATAACTATTAATAATAACATTATAATACCAAGGATAAAAATAATAATTATAATTGTAATTGCAATAGTTATAATAACAATAAAAATAAAAATTACAAGCGAAGACTATAAAAATAATAATTATAAATGCTTGTACTAATTTTAGACGTGGGATTTATATAAATAGGTCGAAAAAGTTAAGTTTTGACAGCCACCATTAATCTAAAAATACAGTACTTCTATCTTTATTTAAGTGTGTTCAATATTTTTCAATCAGCGAGCTTAGCTTTTGGCATAAGGACTATTTGGTTATCTTATGATTCAAGTAAAGGCAATCTAAATTTTGGCGAAAAGAAATTTTTATAAAAATACTACTACTGCTACTACTACTACTACTACTAATACTACTAATAATAATAATAATAATAATAATAATAATAATAATAATAATAATAATAATAATAATAATAATTAAAAATAACAAATCTATATGAAGAAACTCGTACTTATAAGACTAGCGTCTGTTAACAGACCACGAGTTCATTAATTTCCTAATATTTCACTTTTTCGTTTCTAAAAGTAAGAAATTGAAATATTAATATTTATAACAAAAAAAATGGTAAAAATTATATCTCTCTTATTTGCCTCTTTGAGATGTTATGATTAAGGAAAAAAAATATAAAATGAAAACAAATATTAATCATCTTAGACGAATGTTTGATGCAGTAAGGTTGAAACTTTTATGTTAAAGCCTACTCAGCTGGCTTTTACAATCTATCTAGAAGCTAGAAAAGTACCGTATTTTGAATTGGTGTAAAATAGGACTTAATAGTAACAGCAATTCAAGGTTAACATTGTTTAAGTTCCAATTATGAAATCCCATGAAATGAAATTTTAACAAATTTAATATAGTACAGTTATTATGATATTCGAACAAAAATCAAGTAGGCGAAGGCTAAGTTTTGAAAAATAAGGGGGCCTATTTTTCAAATTTCTTCGTGTATATAAAAAAAATATATTTAAAGATCAATACTGTAGTTCCTTTTTCCATCAATAGCGGGTGAAAATTACTTGAAAGGAAAGTAGGTTACCAACAATTAAAATACGACCGCGTGGTCTGGGTCGGCGGCCTATTATCAAATTTACAACCAAAGCTAAAGTTAGTTTAAATTTATGCGCGTGTTATTAATAACATACATTTTAGATAATAAAGAAAAATATATAATAATGATTTAAATACAATACAAATGACGATAAAAAATTCATATTGAACGATTATAAGTTTGGCCAAATAGTTTGCCCAATATATTTGGATCTTAAATCTACCGTATTCTTAGTCGGTATAAAATGGCGCATAATATCAATAATAATAATTTTTCGTTATTTGCGTTTTTGACAAAAGGGCCTACTTTAAAATGAAAACCAAATTGTTTAAAATTAATTGTTGCAAAAAGATTATAAAATTAATATTAATACTAAAATAATAGTAAGATAAGGTTGCTTAAAAGAATTAGAAAAATATGACGGCCTAATCTAAATTAAAAATGGTAGCCTAGAGTCTGTTAAAAATTTTATAAAAATAACTATAAGATTTTAATAATAAAAATTGTAATAATAAAAAATAAGGAAAATAATATTTAAAAACACGTGTGAAGTTCTTAAAACAAATAGACTAAAAAAAAGTTAGAAACACGTGACGGCCTAAGTTTCAAAAAAAAAAAAGGGGAAGCCAAGGGTTAGCGAAATTTACAAATTGCTATAAATAAACGTAGGTGATTAATAATAATAATAATAATAATAATAATAATAATAATAATAATAATAATAATAATAGGTATAATGAAATTATAATAGTCGAATACTATTAAATAAAAAAAATAAAAACTGAATTTGTCTTAACGGAAAACGAACATTAAATTGTTTTGCTAATTTTCTATCTTTGCCTGAAACGGCGTGAAGTAGCCTTGGGTATACTAGGCCTGCTATTCAAGTTTTACTCTTATTGTAATTTTACGTAAGATTAATTCAGGAATGTTTTGGTGCTTTAATATAGTAACTCCAATTATTGAACAATAAAAGTCTCACCACATGGATGAAATATTCAGGAGACGGCTACCATACTCTTTAGAAAACGTTTATAAAATGACGTGAAATTTTCATTTACACGAGGTGGCTGAACGCCGTTATCTCGTCTGGCTTAGATGCCGGAGGAATTTAGATTTCCCTGGGTTAATGAAATTTAGTTTTTATTTCTATTAATGATAAAATCCTGGCGAGTGAATTTAACAAAATATAAAGGAGTTATTTTATAAGTCCTTTATCGAAATGTAACCTATCGTTGAAAAAAACGAGAGGTATATATATATATATATATATATATATATATATATATAGTATATATATATATATATATATATATATATATTATATATATATATATATATATATATATATTATATATATATATATATATATATATATAATATATATATATACTATATATATATATATATCAGAGGTGGGCGTTCGCAATTTAAGTCCGCAATTCGCAATTCCGCATTGCGGACTACCAAAAAAATTTGCGGATTGCGATAATTTGAAAAAAGTTGCGGAATTGCAGTTAGCGAATGCCTAAATCATTCCGGATGCCGCTATCGCAATTCCGCAATTTCGCAATTGCGGAATACAAGCCCTAAGGTTTATTTGTTTTCAATTCTTAAATTTTAAAAACAATGTACTAATATTAGGCATGTATCTAGTCTTAGATATGTACAAAAATAATTTGGCAAATAGAAATAAATTCATTTAATTTGGACATTTTGGTTATATATATAATATATATATTATATATATATAAATATATATATATATATATTATATATATATATAAATATTATATATATTATATATTATAATAATATATATATATATATATATATATATTATTATTAGAGTTATGACTAAAAAATTGCAAAATTTTGAATCTCCTGTTGTCGCAAAAAAATGAAATAACTTTTGTGTACTAAAAAACTTTTATTCACATTATTATTGCAGGTGGCCATAAAAAAAACTTCCCGCACCAATATCCGTTTCAGTATCAGTGTGTGTCACGAGATCTGTATGTACGGTGCTGTACTGTTTAGCAAAAAAAGTAGATCCATATAAAATCGCTCATGGTTATCTTTTCATGATTATTGCAATTATTGCTTATTTAAATTACTTATTACAAAGGAAAACGTTTCAACGTTTAGAATCACATGCAGCCCTAAGTTGGTGACAAATAATCTCTTTCAAGTAATAAGCTTACTGCTCCGTCTGGCCGAAGATGGAATGCAGTGTTCAACACTACACAGTTCAGATGTTTGGCGAGCTGTTATAAGAAGTAGCGAAGATGCGAAGCGTAAAATAAAAATCTATTTTGCAAGAAAGAGTAATAATTTCTGCCTTCGTTTTGACGGTAAGCGAATTGCAAACCACGAGTATCAAGTGTTATCTTAAAGGATTGAAATTAGGTATAGTAAAATGTGAATGTTGATTATCACAGTATATTTTTAATGCAAAGTTTGGAATGCAAAGTTTGGTGGCATGGAAGAACTTCAAAATAATCGTTTGTGACACAAACACAATAAATACTGGACGAGTGAATGGAATTGTTAAAAAATTAAAAACTGAAATGGCACATGAGGATTGGTCAGCCACAGTACATTGGCTTCCAGCATCATATTCTTGATAGAATCTAAAGCATGTGTTAGACTTCTTTTAATCCAATTTCTTCTACCAAACCAACTCTCAACTATAAATTCGTGGACGAAGTGATATATCAAGACGAAACCTTGCAGCAGTCCTACAAGCCAGAGAGTGAAATGATAACTATTCAAAATTCAGGTTGGCGAGATGATTTTAGATTTTTGTATGAGTTATGTAGAGCATTCATTTTCCTTAAAGAAACTAGTGCGTACCCCGTAATTAATTGGAGAAAATTACCGGTCTCTTCACAATGCCAGATGAAATTCAACGTGCTTTATATGCTATTATTTCGTACTTCCTCCTTCCTAAATGAAGAATTTCACTGAAACACCTTGCGCTTTCATCTCAAATACATGGCAGTAAGCCTGGTTTTCTAACCAAATGTTTAACTCTCTGTGTTCTATTTTTCTTATGATCTACCAGTTTAAAATTGATTGATGGAATTTCCGAATTAAATTGCTCTGCAGTCATGAAGTGCTTTTGAATACCACTGGAATGTTTGACATTATATTTATTTTATAATAATAATTTTTAGATCCTGTTTGTTAGAATTTATTCTACAGATTTATCGAAATATTTGTTCCGAACTGGATGGGGTGAAATAATTTGTGATAGAACTTGTACTTCATTAAATGCCATTATAATTATATTTTATATTATTTATTTTTTTGAATCTTGTTATAGGTTATTGCTATTACTTTATTATCATTTTGTGATTTGTGTTTGTATATATGTTTTTATTATTCTTAATTGTTTCTAATTTCTTATTTGTTCATTGTACTCTTTGTGATATATTTTTGTATTGAACGGATAATTATTGTCTTATTTTCTCATTTATTTAAAAAATATTCTTGATTCATTTACATGTGTCTTTTTTAAAATATATTTTTGTCTCAATAAATATATATTATATATATTTTATTTATATATATATATATATAAGTAATTATTATATATATATATATATATATATATAATAATATATATATATAATTATATATATATATATATATATATATATATATAATATATTATATATATAATTTATATATATATTATATATATATAATATAATATATATATATATATATATATATAGTATATATATATTAATATATAATATATATATATATATATTATATATACAGGTGGGCATTAACGCGTTATCCGTTAATTAACTCGTTAAATTTTCGTTAACTTTTAACGCTTTTGTTTTTCGAAAAAAATTAACGGTTTATTAACGAGATTTAAAATTTTCCCCTACATCCGTTAACCGTTAACTTAATTTACGAGTTTATAAAATTATTTTCTTATCAGATTTTAATTTGATTAGAATCGATTTCGATAAGAGATAAACTTTTTTTTTCAATTTCCTAAACGCTCCTCTCAATGGCTCAAATGTGTTTATATAATTTACTCGGTTATTATCCAGTTTGGTAATGTTTAACACAGTGGCATTCCTCCCCGAGTTTTTGAGGGAATGTGCTTACGTGCTGACAACCACCCTCGTTCACCTATTCTCTGAATGTCTTAATACTAGCAACTTTCCTCAGTGTTGGAAGCCGCACCATGTCCATCCTATTCCGAAAAAAGGAAGCCGGCTCTGATCCTTCTAACTATCGCCCTATAGCTCTTCTTTCACTTGTATTCTATCTAAGATCTTTGAAACCTTCCTCAACTCTCATTTCCTGAACCATCTGAATCTCATTCTCTTCTTTCCGATCGCTAGTCCGGCTTTGTGGTGTTCAAAGTCTACTGCGAAATACTTTCCTATTTTAACGATTTGATGTTTTCCGCTCTTAGGACTACAGGCAGAACTTTGCGTATGGCGCTTGACATATCCAAGGCATTTGACCAGGTATGGCACGCGTCATTGCCTCCAACTTCCCTCCTTCCTCCTTCTCTTTGCTACTTATGTCTAGCTTTCTTCAAATCGCGTAAACAATCGGCTATGGTTGATGGAGCGACTTCTTCTTCTTTTTCTTCATAGTGGATCATTCCCTCAAGGTTTTCGTCTCATCTCCTAGCTTATTCCTACTTTCATTATGAATCTTCTCACCTGCATACATCTAACTAACTTCATCTCCCTCACATGCCGATGACTCGACCCTTCATGATCTTCAACTCATTTCAATTCTGCTCCATCTTTTTACTTCTCTAGATTTGCCTCTTCGTCTTAATCATTTCAGATTCTATTCCTCGCTGCTAGAATAGAATTTGCGGGTGGGGTCGTCTCAACCTTTGTTAAAGTTCAATTCTTTAAAAACCCAACTCTACAAATTCTCCCTCTCTAAAAATTATCTTCTAACTTTCCTATTCTCTTTTGAGTTCTTTTCGTCTTCTCCTGTTGACATATAAACATCCTTGCCTTACATAAAAAAAAATGTCCTTGGAACACCTCAACATCACAGACGGTTGCTGGGGACGGCCTCAAAAAAAACTGGGAGTTCTATTTAGAACTGCGAGACTTTTTATTCCTCTTCTCGTTTCTCCAGCTATACAAGGGTCTCATCCGGCCTTGTAATAGAGTACTGTTCTCATCTCTGGGGGGCTCTGGTTTCACCCGGCTTTTGGACAGGGTCGATCAAAAGCCAAAACTTTAAACGTTATGTACTTTCCAATTCACTTGAACCTCTATCTTTGCTGCGCGATGTTGGTGTTTTACTCTTTTCTATAGGTACGCAGCGGCAGGTGTTCGAGGAACTTACCACTCGCGGTACCACCACCTTTACGACGCCCCTATGGTAGCACAAGGGGTGTTGTATCTGCGCACGAGTTTGTGTAGATATGGTAACTCCAGGCTAGTTTGCTTCGGTGTTTCCTTTTTTTTTCCTCCACCACTGTTCTGTGGAACTTTCTTCCATCTTCTGTGTTTCCTGCTTGATTTAATCTCCCTCACTTTAAAGCCTGCGTCCATGTTCATCTGCGTAATTTGCGCTAGTGGATGAAATTTTGGCGTGCAACATCCCCCTTGAATAGGGCTCTGCCGTGAGTGGTGGTATTAAGACTGTAAAAAAAAAAAAAAAAAAAAAAAAAAATGAAGGACGGTTAACGTTAACGATAACGTTAACTCCGCTACATTCTTTACCGATAAACGCTTTATTGATTTACGCCGTTAATTTTTTTTGTTAACGATTAAGAATTAACGACGTAACTTCCTCATTAACGGTGCCCACCTTTTGTGTATATATATATATAATATATATCTATATATATAATATTATATATATATATATATATATATATATTATATAATATATATATATATTATATAATATATATATATATATATATATATATATATAATCAGGGATGGCAATTTTGGTGATTTTTTTGATTTTTTTAAAAAAAATCAATTTGTGATATTTTTGATTTTTTTCAGATTCGTAACGTCACGCGATATATAATTTGTAACCTGCAAATTATATTTCGCGTGACGTTACGAATCCAAAAAATCAAAAAAATCAAAAAAATCACATTGATTTTTTTTAAAAAAATCAAAAAAATCACCAAAATTGCCATCCCTGAATATATCCTACCAACTTTAAGGTGGCCTTCAAGGGGAGGTTTGAGCAACCTGTTTGTGGAATAGACCATGCTGATTGACCACAAGCCCTCCGCCCTCTTTTCAAACTTCCAGTCGTTTGAGTTCCTGAATGAGACTTGATGGAGATCATCAGGAAGAAGGGTTATCAGTGAGGTGCTGATAAACGTGACTCCTGATCACGACAACGATGGTGCCGCCCAAGAGCAGGAGCAGGTGGAAAACGACCCCTTTCTTTACATGAAGGCGAATTACAACCAGCCTCTGGCTATCGACCACCATGAGGAGGACTTGAAGAAGGCTTTTGAGATTTGGAACAAGCTGAAGGTGAAGATGACCACCCCACTGTCTGTATACCTATTCCCTCAGCAGCACAGAGAAGTCTGGTTGGACCTCTTTATCAAGTACAATACCCCTGTCCCCCCTTCCGCGGTTGTGGAGAAATTGTTCAGTTTGGGCTCTAATGTTCTCAGGCCTAAGAAGTCATCCCTGACTGATGAGAATTTTGAGAAGCTGGTGTTTGTGAATGAAAATATGCACCTCTTGAAATTTGAAATGCCTGTGCCAGATGGAGTAAAAGGAAGAGGAGGAGGAAGAACAACAGCAATGACTAACTAGTAATTACAATTAGGTTATAGTTATATATAATATATAATATAATTATATAATATATTATATATAATTTATTATATATATAATATATATTATATATATAGTATATATATATATATATATATAATATATTATATTATATTAATTACCTAACATAACTGTCGTTACTAAATTAGCAATGTTTTGGTCCTATTCCTATCCTCTCCTCCTCCTTCTCCACCCTTGGGCACAGCCAAGAAGCACGATTCTCTGGAGAGCTCTGGAGAACGAGTTTGAGGCCTAATGGAAGAAGATGCTAGTTCCTCTGAAAGGGTGAAACCCTACCTGGAGTGTTTAACTCGAGGACTGGCGTCGGAGACCATTGCCCCGAGAAATGGTTCTCTAAGAGTGTTCTAGGGTTAAGAGTTTCGGACCAGAAGAAGAAGATGCCTGGATCAACTGAACAGGCGAACAACGTTCTCTTTCTGGGATTGTTTTCTGATATATATATATATATATATATAATATATATATATTATATATATATATATATATATATATATATATATATATATATATATATATATAATATATAATATATATATATATATATATATATATATATATATATATGAAGAATTTTCAAAAGAAAGATGTTTGGAATAATAAAAGGAGGAAAAAAAAAATATAAAAGCTGCAATACGTAAGAGGGGAAAAAAAGAGATAAATGAACAGTTTTGGAAGGAGGATGAATGGGAAACTTACAAGTTAATAGGCTCTTCTGGAAGAAAGCGCGAAAAGTTAAGAATGAAAATAAGAGGGAAACATGATCAGAATATATGATAGGGATGGTGCCTTTCGTAACTGTGAAACGATGAGGGGAGTGGTCGAAGGGAACACTTCGAAAATCTGTATAACAGTTGTAGTAATTGAAGAAGGTGATAGTGGAGTGTGTGGGTTTGATGTGCAAGGAAGGAATGGATAATTTTTGGGATAAAAGTCATTAATATAAGGAGGAGGTAAATGGGGTAGAGTGAGACATGAAGAATGGTAAAGTCTGCAGGTATAGATGAAATTGGAGGTGAAATGAGGACGAACCGAGTGAAGATGGTGAATGAATGGATTTTGGAAATTGTGGCTAACAATAGCGTATATGGAGGTATATGTTTCGAGGGACTGGAGAGAGCAT
>JABUQX010047834.1:22500-37926 GCA_015478945.1 Trachelipus rathkii
ACGTAATTAATTTACATGAACAACATAATGATCGTAATCCCATTCCTAAACCCTCACTGATTTAACATCCTACACATACTTCAACATCTCCTCTTCACACTAATCAATCAATACTATTTCACTTCGATACATCTTCTACGCTACACCAGACTCTAGTATATTAAGGATGATTCTTGTTGTTTAAAAGAAAGTATTACTGTACACACATACCTCTCTCTTCACAGAAATCAATCAGCCTTCCTACCATTCTCATTTTCTCCCGCCACCCCAAAACCCCTGTTATACCATCCCTTTTCCATCCCTTTTTTGATACCTATCCAACCATTTCAGTCGCCCCAAAACTATAAATCTGAAGCTCCTACTCACACCCATCCAAGAAACATCATTCAGATTATCCCAAAAAAATCGTACTCTCTTCAACGTTTTCCCTCAGATGGACCATACGTCACAACAACACATACCTTGACTTGACCTTTTCAAACTTAAAATTAACCATTAGAATTCTAGGAACTCACACAATCAAAGTCTTCCATAGCTTCATACCACAAGTCACTCTCAAAATTGCAACTCCTTCTCTTCCCTCGTCATTCTCTTTCACACAGCACGCACATAATTATTATATTTCACTTTCGCATCACACCATCAATTTCAGCTCTTTTCCTTCATCTTTGTTTCAGTCACAGCGAAGCAAATTCAAATTTGCCCTTTCTAATACATCCATCACCTCTCACCTCTTCCTCCTCAACATTTTATTCCTCTGACATTCCATGTGTACCATACGATTCATATATATGATATTATATATATATATATATATTATATATATATATATATAATATGTATATATATTATATATATATATTATAATATATATATATATATATATATATATATATATATATATATATATATTTATATATATATATATCATCAATATTATCCATCTTTTTCCCCCAAGACCTGGGGTAAGGTGCGTGCATGCACCGAAAACAGAAAAGTAGTAGAAGAACATGACGCAAATTGAAAAGAAAGTCCATCCTTACCGCCCCCCTTTATATCTTTTAGTGAGAACTCGTCGCAGTCAGATAATCCACCTACACAACCTCATCCCAGCAGAACTCCTCTCCCAAATCCCAGCTAAACTCAGGCAGTTACTGTATCCTATCTGCCTGTATTGCCCACGCCACCGACTCCTCAAATTGAACAAAACCAGCCCTTGACCCAATCTCTCGTCCAAAAAGCCATTAACAACCCTAGCCCGAGTACCAACAACCTTTAACAAACCAGCAAGGAAACTGAGCTGGTTAAGCCAGCACAAAACTTGGAAAACTTCTTTTTAAGACGCATTGTCCCATGCTTACCCAATGGGTTCTCCAAACTTATGCAATAGGACTGCCTCTTTGTCCCTTAATTCGCCCTCCCACTATTACTCAAATTCCTGAAAAAGATGTTCCCAAACACAAAGAAAAGAATAATAGCCAAGCTAAAGGTTATTCGTTAAAATACAAAGCGCCCGAATTTCTAAACAAAAACACAGTAACCCCAGGCGTTAAAAATGTAACTCAGAAGAGACCCCGCCATAAGTCTATTCAGGAGACAAAAGCAACGACTTTTATAGATTGTACCCAAACAATCGCAGCTGTCGGACAGCCCACCAATCAACCTTCTAATAGTTTGCAGGATTATTCTAGCTCTTCTGAATTTCCTATCTCAGCGCTCCCCAAGGGATTCTATACCTTAGCAGATGAAATGGACATTTTCCAAATGGAGCTCGATGTGATGAGAATGGAAGACTGTCCAACGCAAGGGCTCTAAGCGCTCTGGATCTGTTGTAGGCATAAAGGGAGACCCAGGGATCCTCATTCTTAACTTTAATCGTCCCCAACTCCTTTTCAAAAAGATGACACATTCCTTCCCAATTCCATGGAAGCAACTCCATATCCCTTACACATTTCTGAATCTGCTTGTTTGGCAGATACTGATTCCGCTCCCATTAATAAACATGAGCTTTTTGGTTGCTCTTCCAATGACCAGCCAAACCCACACAACAATATGGACTTGGTTGAATTCAACTTATCTCGCATAATACTGAAAACTCCTTTCCAAAAGCAGTCGTACAACCCAAATCTATGTTGTTTGAATATTCTTCACCACCAGGATTTGTTGTTCCTCGTCGAGATCCACGTCTCAGCCTTTCCTCTTCATCTGAATCTACCTCCAATACTACCCCTATTCACATAGAGACAATTGTCTCAAAATGACTATCATCATAACATTTACAGCAACACAGCATGGCCATTTACAAATCTATCCCCTATTCTCCAATCTCTCTTCAAACTAGTCTTCATGCAGTGGCAGCACGAATTCACTTGTCTACTTACCTTACTATCTGCTCGATCTACTTGGCTCAGAGTAGTGAATTTACTAAGGTCTACTTAGCTGATCTTTTTAACAGTTCCCTACTCCGATTGTTATACTAGGAGACTTCAACCTCCTCCACCCCTTATGGGGCGATTCGGTCACTTAGTCTAAGTTCAAGATCCTAATAAATCTCCTAACTCCCCTTTCCCTGGGTTCCTTAACACAAGATTCCCTACATATGAACGTTTAGATACACACACTTCTTCTTGTATTGATATTTCCTTTTGCTCCCATTCCCTTATGGATCGCTTTACCTGGTCCCGCTTTGATTATTTATTCGGCAGTGATCATTACCCAATAGCTTTAAATGAGCTTGTACCAAGCCCAATGCAAAAACCTAACTCTAGCTGGCGTTATGATCGAGCGGAGTGGGCTCCTTTTTATCAGGCCACTGCTATCCCACTTTCTCCCTTCAATACGATAACCGGTTTCCGACTGTTGATGACTCCTTTCGCTTCTTCCAGCAAGTCGTCATCTCGGCAGCGGAATTGCATTCCGCAATCTTCCTCAGGCAGGCGGTCGGCAACCCCTTGGTGATCCCAAGAGTGCGCCCAAGCTAACCGAGAGAAGAAACTCTACAGTCAATACAAAAGGACCCGTACCACCCCAAACATGATTATTTTTAAAGCAGCCGCAGCGAGATCTCGGCGAATTAATCGCCAAACGCGTAAACAATTTTTTCGAACTTACATATCGACTGTTAACTCCACAACTCCCTTTCCTTTAGTGTGGAAAGTTACACAGAAAATATCTCGTCGCTCCAACTCCTCACCCACAGTCATCCGTTATTGGACTGATATTACTGACACGATCTCTTCTCCTGCTGCTGTACCAGATGCGTTTGGTTATAGTTTTCCAGCCACTCGATTTCTTTCCGCTACCCTGAAGCCTTTCAAAAACTGAGAACTGACACAGCACTGCCAGACCTTTCACCAGCGAAAGGGGAAGATCATATCTACAACCGTCTTTTTACACTTGCAGAGTATGAAACTGCATTAGCGAATAGCAAAGATGGTGCTCTTGGTCCAGACATGATTTCGTACATCATGCTCCGTCATATCCACCCCTCGGCATCAGCATTTTTGCTGGATCGAATCTTCTTTTCCATCTATTTGGACTACAGCTTTTGTAATTCCTATCCCCAAACCTGACAAAGATCCGAAGTTGGCGGACAACCAAAAACCAATTTCGCTGACCTATCATTCCTGTAAATTAATGGAGAAAATGGGTTTATGGCCGCTTCCTCTTTGTTCTGGAGAGCCACCAAGCTTTTTCAAACTTCTAGTTAAAACTAGACCATGACATCCGGGAAGCCTTATCAACTGGTAGAATGGTACTTAGTGTCTTTTTTGACCTTGCGAAAGCTTACGACACAACGTGGAGAACTGGGATTCTCCTTAAACTCCATTCGCTCGGTTTCCGCGGACAACTCCCTCTTTTCTTCAAATGCCTTCTGTCAATTAGATCCATCCAGGTTCGATGCTCTTCTATTGTCACACCACTTTACTCTGGATGAATTCGTTCCGCAGGGTAGTGTTCTAAGTGTACTACTGTTTGCTCGGATTTCATGTTATTGTTACTTCTATCCCAGGACGGTCAATTTTTCTCTCTATGTCGATGACCTTGCGTTATATATAGTCAGTGCCAGGCTGTCTTTTCTCGAGCGGCAACTTAACTAGCTATTGAGAGTATTTCACAATGGGGTAGCTCCCATGGTTTCCATTTTTCTCCCACCAAAACTTTAGTGCTTTTTAAGAAAAAAGGGAATCGAAGAACTTGCCACCTTCTTCCAGCGAACCTAACCTTATTTGGTTTGCCCATTCCCGTTACTTCACAGGTCAAATTTCTAGAATTTCTTTCTAGATGACCACTTAATATATGCGCCGCATATTAAACACCAGAAAACAACTTGTCATCGCGCGCTTGACCTGTTACGTCATCTCGTCTCAAAATATTGGAGTACTGATCGCAAGTCCCTTTTACGCCTCTACATAGCCCTAATCTGATCGAAACTGGACAATGGCTGTGCAGTATACTGCCAGACTTCCACAACACTACTACACCTGTTAGAACCCATCCAAAATGAGGCGATCCGTATCTCCACTGGAGCCTTGCGATCGTCCCCCGTGTGAGCCTTGAAGTTGAAGCAAATGTGATGCCACTCTCTCTTCGAAGAGAATACATCATGTGTACAAATTATCTTTGTTTTAAACCCCAATAACGTCTGCTCTGACACCGATTCTGCAGGAAGTACCTCAGATCATAATTACTGGCCATTTGCAAACACGGTTCATAACTAACATCCTTATTTTCCTTAACATCCCTTTGCAAAGGCTCTGCCCTTCTCCTACGACCGAAGGGAATTTGTAATAATTCACTCCCACCGCTTTGCTTGACTCTGACCTCTCTCCAAATCTAGCCATCCTGCTTTGTTAAAAACACCATTCCTGTCTGATTCACCAGTTCACGATGAATTTACTCCAGTGTTTACTCACGGCTCTAAAACAGGGGACAGTGTTGGCGCATCTGGTGTCTTTCCTGACCGCA
The DNA here is from genome assembly GCA_015478945.1 of Trachelipus rathkii. Taxonomy (NCBI): domain Eukaryota; kingdom Metazoa; phylum Arthropoda; class Malacostraca; order Isopoda; family Trachelipodidae; genus Trachelipus; species Trachelipus rathkii. The sequence goes on from JABUQX010047834.1 coordinate 27,469, forward strand.
ATCTCTCCCCAAACCCTCCCCCACATGTCATTTATGCAGATTCGCTCAGCGCGCTACAAGCGTTTAAAACCTTATTTTAAAAACACAATGATATTCGCTGTTCCAACAATATTTCGGCTGCTCCATTCCCGTAAGAAACTAATTATTTTATATTTGGACCCCTCTCATGTTGAGGGTAACTGGCAGTAAGCGCTGATAAAGAACCAAGAAAATGACCTGCCTCCTCTCTTCAGGTTCTAGGTACCCAGCAGATGTCGACAAGGCTGCCTCCCATCAATGATTCTATCTGCTCTCAAGCCAAAGACTTTCCGTCTTGTTTGGCAAGAGTGTGGACGGTCATATGAAGTGAAACTCAAAAATATAAACCAAACATTGGTGATGGTCTTCCTCCACAAACAGAAAGCTAACTTGCACGAAAGTGATACCACACTGCATCATGTGACCACACAGATATCATTCCAGTTACTATATGTCAAAGGACCCCCCTCATAATTTCTAATTTTGCCGTAGCCATACCCCGCATACACCCTATCATGATATTATTTTCCTACTTTACGGTCCATAACACCTTTAAAAAAGATTATCCATATCTTTTCCGGATCTTCGTACTTTATCAGTATTCCTGACTTGCATATCTGATTCTCAAGAGTGAATATTCTTTATAATATTTGATTTTGTTATGTAATCTTAGGACTATTTATTATACAAGGATACACTTTTATTTAGTTTTTATTTATTTTTGACTGACTGAATATTCATTTCGCCTATCAAATCTTCCTTTGACGTTTTGGAAATATTTATGTACCAGGGCGCGCCTATGGTGTTGATCTTGACCCAGTTTGGCCCTTCTTTGTGAACCAATATATATATATATTGTCATCTCGCGCTTGACCTGTTACGTCATCTCGTCTCAAAATATTGGAGTACTGATCGCAAGTCCCTTTTACGCCTCTACATAGCCCTAATCTGATCGAAACTGGACAATGGCTGTGCAGTATACTGCTACTCTACTACATCTGTTGGATCCCATCCCAAATGAGGCGATCCGTATCTCCACAGGTACCAAGTCGTCCCCGTGTGAGCCTTGAAGTTGAAGCAAATGTGATGCCACTCTCTCTTCGAAGAGAATACATCATGTGTACAAATTATCTTTGTTTTAAACCCCAATAACGTCTGCTCTGACACCGATTCTGCAGGAAGTACCTCAGATCATAATTACTGGCCATTTGCAAACACGGTTCATAACATCCTTAATTTCCTTAACATCCCTTTGCAAAAGGCTCTGCCCTTCTCCTACGACGAAGGGTACACACCTTGGCTAATTCCCCGCTCCCACCCTTTGCTTGACTCTGACCTCTCTCCAAATCTAGCCATCCTGCAGCCTTGTTAAAAACACCATTCCTGTCTGATTCCGCAGTTCACAATGAATTTACTCCAGTGTTTACTCACGGCTCTAAAACAGGGGACAAGTGTTGGCGCATCTGGTGTCTTTCCTGACCGCAATCTCTCCCAAACCCTCCCCCCACATGCATCAATTTTTACGGCAGAATTAACGGCTATAATGATTGCCCTTTCTCGAATTCTAATCCTTAACCAAAACCACTCTTATGTCATTTATTCAGATTCGCTCAGCGCGCTACAAGCGTATAAAACCCCTTATTTTAAAAACACAATGATATTCGCTGTTCAACAATATTTTCGGCTGCTCCATTCCCGTAAGAAACTAATTATTTTATGTTGGACCCCCTCTCATGTAGGGGTAACTGGCAATGAAAGCGCTGATAAAGAGGCAAAAATGACCGCCTCCTCTCTTCGGAGTTCTAGGTACCTTCCAGATGTTATCGACAAGGCTGCCTCCCATCAGCTGATTACTATCCTGCTCTCCGACAAGGCTTTCGATCTTGTTGGCAAGAGTGCTGGACGAGTCATATGAGGGGAGTGAAACTCAGAAATATAAAGCCAAACATTGGTGAGTGGTCTTCCTCCCACAAACAAGCGCTTACGAAGTGATACTTGCATCATTGACCGCACGAATATCGGTACAAGTTCTATATGTCAAAGGACCCCCCTCGCAATTTCTAATTTTGCCGTAGCCATACCCCGCATACACCCTATCCGCCGTCGTTATTTTCCTACTTTACGGTCCATAACACCTTCCAAAAGATTATCCCATATCTTTTCCGGATCTTCGTACTTTATCAGTAATTCTATTTTCTTGTATCTGATTCTCCAAGAAGTGAATATTCTTTATAATATTTGATTTTGTTATGTAATCTTAGGACTATTTATTATACAAGGATACACTTTTATTTAGTTTTTATTTATTTTTGACTGACTGAATATTCATTTCGCCTATCAAATCTTCCTTTGACGTTTGAAATATTTATGTACCAGGGCGCGCCTATGGTGTTGATCTTTCAGCCCAGTTTGGCCGCTTCTTTGTGAACCAATATATATATATATATATATATATATATATATATATATATATATATATATATATATATATATATATATATATATATATATAACTATATATATATATATATATATATATATATATACAGTAATATCAGGATTTTTCGGCAGGGTGAACAAAAAATCGTTTCTTGTTATATATATATGTATATATATATATATATATATATATATATATATATATATATATATATATATATATAATAACTATATATAATATATATATATATGTATATATATATATATATATATATATATATATATATATATATATAATTTAACCTCTGAACTTTGTTATAAACGGATATGGTACTTAAAAATGCTTAGTGTCTAAAAAAATTTCGGGGGGCCATAGCCAGCTATGGATACGCCACTGTATATATATATATATATATATATATTTATAAAAATATATATATATATATATATATATATATATATATATAACTACTATAATATATATATACTTATTTTATTTATTATTACCACATAGCCTCTTAATCCTGAGGTAATTGATTGGTCAGGGAAAGTATTTGTATGGTTTCTGACCAAGTGGAAGGTGCAGGAATATTTAGGCCCGATAGCAAGCCCTGCTTCAGCTCGACGTAGTCGGAATGTTTGCCACCTTAATTCAGTATGTTCGCATCCTAATACGCGGCTTTTCCAATTCGAGAATCATGAGTAGAGTGATTTGTTTGGTGAATAGACTGTTCTCTTGTATGTGTTGGCTATGGTTGTGATGTGTGTGTATTGAGATTAGTGTAATACACTTTGCCGTAAACTGCAATACGTAAATATTGCAGAAAATCTACTAACGACAAATTTTTTGTGTCCGTTCACGTGGCCGAACTAGAACTCGAACCCATACTGAGAGGGAATCCTGTTCTTAAGGTGAGCCAAAAGCTCACCTTAACCCACTGAGCCTTTGAGTACTCAGCAATTATGGGATGAGAAAACCGTGGATATATATAACTAACTATATATATATAATATATATAGCATATATATATATATATATATATATATATATATATATATATATATATATATAGAAAAAATGCATGCTATTAAAAAATTAATGACCCTAAATATTTTATACATCCACATTTAATAATTGCTGATGCGGATATTTCACAACCATGATTTTTAGATGTCCACATACATCATAATTTATATATATATATTTATATATATATATATATATATATATATATATATATATATATATATATATATATATATATATATATATATAATAATATATATATATATATATATATATATATATATATATATATATAATTAAAGGAATTTACCAAAGAAGAAAGAAAAAAATCTTCGAAATCGGGATGTGGAGTTGAAAACATTCCTATATTGGCAAAGAAAAATCCACTTCCCGACAGTTCATTTGTGGCATCAATGTCAAACTTAGGGGTTGAATTTAGTGAAGAAGAAGCGAGAAAATGGAATGTTGGAATTAGCAACATGGATGAAATTGAAGAATGGCGAAGACGATTCCTACCCCAAAGCTAGGCATTTACATATGGTGAAAAATTGGAACTATAGGGGATTTAGTTAAGTAAGTGTTGTAGGAAAGATATATGCTGGTATTTTGGTTGAAAGTACGTTGAGTGACCGAAGGACTGATTTTTGAAGAACAAGGTACATGTAGAAGTGGTAGATTGATTAAGAAAATGAGATAGAAGAAGAATAAATTGTATTTAGGTTTTATGGATTTGCAACTGGCAAATGACAAGATTAATAGGGAAACTCTGTGTCAGGGTGCTCTGCTTATTATATGGGGATGATTTTGTTTTGTGTGGTGAATCTGAAGAGAGTTTGAGAAGATTGGTAGAGGAGTTTGAAAGTAAATGTAGATAAGAGTAAGGTTATGGTAGTGAGTCGAGAGAGTCCGCGGTGTGAAGTCATGTTGGATGGTGAGCAAATGGAACAAGTATCGGAATTTAAATATTTAGAATATATGTTGGATTTAATAGGAACGGATTATGCAGAAAGTTGTGAATGGTTGGAAGATTGCGGTGCAATTAAATCCTTGGTGGATGTGAAAAGACGTCTTGAGTGCCCTAGGGTTTTGCATGAGGGTATGTTGTTACCTGTGTTAATGTATAGTAGTGAAACCATGGTCTGGTATGAGAGCCGTAGATTTAAGATACAAAGTGTTCAAATGGACACCTTTGGGCATGTTAGGTGTGAGAGAATTGAATGAAGAATGAACGCATTTGGAAGAGAATAAACGAGAGTATATTGAGATTATTTGGTCATACAGGAGAATTTATGATAGTCAGTTGGTTAAGCTGATGTATAGTGGTGAATGTATGAATGATAGTCGGTTGGTTAAGGTGATGCATAGTGGTGGATGTGCTGGGAGACCGAAGAAAAACTGGATTGAGTCAGTAAAGGAATGCCTAAAGGAAAGGACTGAGTTTGGCAGAGACAAGAGGGAAGGTGCATAATGGGAATGAATGGCGGGGTATTGTGAGGGGTTGTGTGCTATGCCCAGAGATGAACCCTACATTGACGAGGTACTACAGTGAAGGCCCGTAGCAGTCTCGTGAAACCATGTGAATTTTTATGAATGCGACCATTTCTCACTTTGGGTAAAAAGGTAAGACTTTCCTCATGTTATTCTGCTACTTTTCTATTCCGGTGCATGCTGCGCACCACACCCCCAATCTGAGGATAGGAGGAGGATGATTATAATATATATATATATATATATATATATATATATATATATATATATATATATATAGTTAGTTTAAATATATATATATATATACTTCATATATATATATATATATATATATATATATATATATATATATATATATAATGTGGGTTAGTTCAAATTAGGATAACCACTCGCTCCCTGGTCACCATTCCAGATATTTTTTTCTAAAACTTGCTAAACCAGATATGAAAAGTTTCCAAGTTTGATTGCTATATTTCCCTTTGCAGTCCAAAGTTTTGGCTTTGAAATTTGGTGTCCTGCCCCTTTCGCAGGCTCTAATTGATCAAATGGTTTTCAACGGTTTTGGGAGATCCTGTCTTCTTTTTCAAGCGAGATAAAAATCCGGAAATTGTTACCCTGAGCTACTTTTGCCTGTTCTTTTACAATATGGAATTGAGCCGAGAGAAACATTACTTGTTATAAACATGCCAAAAAAATAAATTTTAAAGTTTTGACTTCAGGCTGTGGGTGTCATTATTACAAGTATATGCAACATTCTCAGTTATTGTTATTTGGGTAAGAGATTATAAGCAGATGCAAGACTATGTTAAATAACTTATTCTCTGATTTACAGTCATCCAAAAATGGTCCAAAATGGCTACTTCCGGTCACCATTTTGGGGCCTAGGTGACCTATGTAGAAGATAGTGATGACAATGAAATTTACTCAGCATATAGAAGGATGTATAAACTTCAATTTGTGTAGTTATTTCAACAGGAGATTCAATTGAATTTCAATAAACACAGAATATAAAATAACAACAAAGACTTTTTATACTTTTGAGATAAATAGATCCCAAAGCTAAGCACAACAAGAATAAAATAACAACAGAGACTTTACAATCACCTTGAGATAAACTGATCCAAAATCTAAGAAGCGTTTAAGGTCAATTTACGTAATATGGTGAGCTGAAAGAAATGAATGATTACTAATATGTTTATAATTTATAGATTACTCACCATATATGATGCTGGAAATTCTGGGAGAATATTATGCTATCTAGCCCTCTCTAAGACCTGGTAGAATCGTAATCAATTTAAATGTCTAATATAATAAAAATATATGTTAAAATAAATGTTGAAGAATGAGAATAAAAGAACTTAATATGTAACCTCGTAGCCCAACCGATCGTTGGGTGTGGACACGCCATACAGCTCTTCTATGCGCCACCTTATCTTTTATAATCAAGCGAAAAGCAGAACTTAGTAAGGAATCAAATTGGATCGAGAAGGACAAAGTATGTAGACACAACAAACGATATGATATGGACTGAAGCGGTCTATGCAACTAAAGCTAAAAAAATTGTAAATTACCTGGGGGTAGATCTCTACAGGCAGTTTCTTGAAGTCACCTCGCTTTAGCCAGCCATATCAGGTATTTATGTATCTCTCTCTCTCTCTCTCTCTCTCTCTCTCTCTCTCTCTCTCTCTCTCTCTCTCTCTCTCTCTCTCTCTCTCTCTCTCTCTCTCTCTCTCTCTCTCTCTCAGTCTCTCTCTGTCCTTCTCTCTTTCTCTCTCTCTCTGTCTCTTGTTTCGCGATATCTCTCTCTCTCTCTCTCTCTCTCTCTCTCTCTCTCTCTCTCTCTCTCTCTCTCTCTCTCTCTCTCTCTCTCTCTCTCTCTCTCTCTCTCTCTCTCTCTCTCAAAAAAAAAATCTCTCTCTCTTCTCTCTCTCTCTCTCTCTCTCTCTCTCTCTCTCTCTCTCTCTCTCTCTCTCTCTCTCTCTCTCTCTCTCTCTCTCTCTCTCTCTCTCTCTCTCTCTCTCTCTCTCTCTCTCTCTCTCTCTCTCTCTCTCTCTCTCTCTCTTCTCTCTTCTTCTCTCTCTCTCTCTCTCCTGGTCACATTTATTATTTATATAAGATTTATACAATTTAGTAGAAATATATATATATATATATATATATACTTACTTACTTACTTCTGCCCCTGGCCCACCTTAATTGGAGGGCCACACTGCTTCCAGGAAGCCGGCTGCCGCCACTGGGTGATTCCACAGGTCGAGAAGAGAAGATATAGAGAAGTCGGCGGGGGGGGTGACAGCAGAGCACCCCAGAAGGAGGTGCTCTATTGTGTCTTGTGAATTGTGACATCTGGTGCAAGTGGGGGAGGTGACATTGTCAATTTGAATCTTAATTTATATTGCATGAGTTTTGTGGTGACCTTGATCTGCTCCAGGCGAGGTCTATTTGGCCTCTTCTGGACAGCGTTTTTCTAGGGGAAACTTTTGGGGAGGGGTGTTTAATAAATTATTATTTAGGCGGTTTTGTAGGTATGTGTCGGTTAGATGAGTATGGATGTGTGTAGTCCATGACCTAATGGGAGGGGGCGGAGAAATTACGTTTAAAGTGTTGTAATAGAATTGAGCTGGTGAATATATATATATATATATATATATATATATATATATAGTATATATATATATATATATATATATATATATATATATATATATATATATATATATATATATATATATATATATATATATATATATATATATATATATAACGGAAGCGAGATGGTGATTGATTGGATTTGGAAGTTGTGTAAAAATGAGTTTATGGAGGGTATAGTTCCGTGGGATTGGAGGAGAGCAGTAATAATACCCTTATATAAGGGTAAGGGAGATAAAGGGAACTGTAGAAATTGTAGGGAAATTAGTTTATTGAGTGTTGTAATGAAGATATATGCTGGTATTTTAGTCGAACTAGTGCGTCGAGTGACTGAAGGACTGATTGGTGAAGAACAAGGTGCGTTTAGGAGTGGTAGAGGATGTGTGGATCAAATCTTTAAATTGAAACAAATGATTGAAAAAATGAGGGAGAAGAAGAATAAATTGTATTTAGGTTTTATGGATTTGCAACAAGCGCATGATAGGGTTAATAGGGAAGCTCTATAACAGGTGTTAGTGATATATGGTGTTGGTGGTAGGCTTCTGAATGGAATTAAATTAAGTATGACGATAGTGAGGAGTGTGTAGGAATAAATGGTGTCAGAAGTGATTGATTTAGTATTAATAGCGGAGTGAGACAGGGTTGTGTTATGTCTCCTTGGTTATTTAATTTGTATATGTATGGGGTTATGAAAGAATTTCAGGTGGGGGTGGTAGAATGATGGAGATGAGTGGAGGGTTCCCTACCTATTATATGCGGATGATTTGGTTTTGTGTGGTGAATCTGAAGAGTTTGAGAGATTTGGCAGGGTGTGTAAAAGAAGGTGTTTGAAGGTTAACGTAGATAAGAGTAAGGTTATGGTTGTGAGTGAGGACAGTCCTCAGTGTGAAGTTATGTTAGATGGTGAGCAGCTTGAACAAGTGTCTGAGTAAATATTTAGGGTATATGTTGGATGAGAAGGGAACGGATGATGCAGAGTATAGTAGGAAAGTTGTGAATGGCAGGAAGGTGGCTGGTGCAACTGAATCGTTAGTGAATGTAATGGGACTAAGTCTTGAGTGCGTTAGGGTCTTACATGAGGGTATGTTGTTAACTGTGTTATTGTATAGTAGTGAGACTATGGTCTGGAATAAGAAGTATAGATCTAAAATTCAATGTGTTCAGCTGGACGATCTTAGGGTCATGGTAGGTGTGAGAAGAATTGATAAAATGAGGAATGAACGTATTAGAGAGTTGTGTGGTGTGATGAAAGGGGGTAAATGAGAGAATAAATGAAAGTATGTTGAGATGGTTTGGTAATGTGGATAGGATAAATGATAGTCGGTTGGTTAAGTGGATGTATAGTGGCGAGTGTGTTGGGAGACCGAAGAAAAAGTGGATTGAGTCAGTAAACGAATGTCTGAAGGAGAGAAATGTGAGTTTTTCAGAGGCGAGAATAAAGGTGCATAATAGGAGTGAATGGTGGGGTTTTGTGAGGGGATATGGTTGTGGCCCACCTGGGCCAAAGGATGAACCTTTACACTGACGATGTACCATAGTGAGGGTCCGTCGCGGTCCCGTGAAGCTCTAGGGTGGATTTTCTATCTGCGACGAGTTCTCAATAATTAATGGTACAGAGGGGGCGGTAAGGCTGGGCTTTCTTTTCGACTTTTGTCATATTCTTCTACTGCTTTTCTTTTCCGATGCATGTAACGCACCTTACCCCTAGTCTTGGGAAAAAGAGGAAAATGAAGAAAATAGAATATATATATATATATATATATATATATATATATATATATATATATATATATATATATATATATATATATATATATATATATATATATATATAAAGAGTATATATATTTATATATATATATATATATAGATAGATAGATAGATAGATAGGATAGATAGATAGATAGATAGATAGTTAGAAATGTCAATGTCAAATACAGTTAGTCAATAACCTTATATCATAGAAGTAGAAGATACACCCTGGAGTATTAAGCTGTAGCACTGATGAATAAAGTTATAATATGAACTTGATCAATCTCTAAAGGCCTGGTTCTATGCCTGTGGCAAAACCCTGTTAAACGTCTGGTCCTAAACCCTTTCAAAGCCTGTATCAAAACCTCGTTCCAAAACCCGTTGCCTAGAAGAAAATCTTTAAAATAATTAAGGTTTCCTTCATAATAACTACATTAACTATTAAGTTCATTATTCACACAAATCCCTCCCCCCCTTTAAATAAAATCTACTTATCTAAAACACAAATAAAATAAGTCTATTTACCTAAAACACAAATCCCACCTTAAATTTAGTCTATTTACTATTATACAGGTTTAAAATCCAAGCGGGGTTAAGGTGGACAAATTACCCACTTAAATATACGATAAATGCTTTTAGTAATTTGAAAACTTCAAATTATTACAGTGTCACTTGGAGTGAGAATGTGACTTATGTGATGGCCTGAAGGCTTGCATGTTCAAAAAGTCTCTTTACAGTGCCCCCAATACAATCACATTGGTCTCTTGCCATGACTGGTGGCAAAGAAATGCCACTGCCAAAAAAGACCAAAGTCGTCTTTGTGGTGATATAAGTTTGAGAAACTTTGGCAATTTGGCACTCTTGATATTGTTGGAAGTTTCTTTTTAACAAAATCTAACATCTTTGAGATGAAGGCATGAATGGCTGATCCTAGCTAACCTCCATCTTTGAAATAAACTACAAATGGGTGAAGGGTGGCTTGGGCATTGTTCCAGTGAAAACCCTGCACTAGATCTTGCATGACGAAACTATAGTTCTCAGCAAAGTCTAGAAGGACGAGCACTTCAGCTGTTGACAAATTTTCC
>JABUQX010047835.1:0-37888 GCA_015478945.1 Trachelipus rathkii
CTATAAGATATTACTATGAATTCTTTTTATTGAAATATAATATATGATTATAGACATGATATAAAATTTATAGTATATATTATATTATTATAATATATATATATATAAATAATATTTAATGTAATTATATTATAATATATTATATAATTAGAGAGAAGAGAAAGGCGGAGAAGGAGAGAGAGGAGGAAAAGAGGATGATAGAGAGGGAGAGAGAGAGGAGAGATATTCATCGAAATAAAGTCGAAACTGAAAATTTATACAAGAAAATAACTATTTGCTGTCTTTAGCTGTTCCACATCTCTTCTTAGATGTGTTTGTGCACAATTTTTCAAAGCTTGAAAATTACCCTTTCAACATTAGCAGTTGACGAAGTTGCTGAACCACTTATAAATGTCCTTATTATTTTTATTATAATGACCCTTCTCATCTAATTTTTTCTGAGGATCGTTGGTACGCAAATTGAAGCGAGATCCCACTGCTTTTTTGACAATCCCAGAGATCAATCAAAAGTAACTTGTTTATTGAAATGGCAAATTTGCTTCATTAATTTATTGTCTCATAATTAACTGAAGAATAGGCTCTACAGTTCTACAGTTTCAACAGTTTGATATCTGCCGGGTTAAAATATTGCCAAAATAATTGATTCTCTGTACGCTGCATGAATAGCCCTTCCGTTTTTACTTTTTTAAATCCTGCTCTGTTGAGTGCGTGATATTAAGCTTTCTCAGCCTCCATATTCATATTTTATAGCATTAAAAATCATCACTTAGCTTACAGTCATTTCCTTCTAGCGTTGTTTGCATGTCTATTCTCTCCATTTTTTTATCAATCTATGTAGTTTATTATAATCTTTAATACTCAAATGAAATTTAAAATGAATCTCATATCGAAATTTAATGTGTTAAACATGTTAAATTTACATATTGTAAATTATATAACTATATAATATAAATATATATATTTAATAATAAATATATATATGTCATAATATAAATATATATTAATAATATATATATATTTATATATTATATATATTTAAATATATAAATTATATAATAGATATAAATATATATATATATATTTATATATTATATATAATACGATAGATATATATATAATAATATAAATATAATATTATTATTTAAATATAATAAGTATATATTGTTTTTGCTAGAAAATATTTTTCAAATATAAAAAATATGTTATGATTATATTTAAATATATATCAACCTATATATATCTATTATATATAATAATCTTCTCACTATAATAGAAAATCAGCAGAAATTTTTTATTGCCTTTCATAATTTTCATTGAAACTTGAGAAAACCATACTTCAACGAATGCTAAGAAACCATTAAAATCATTTTTTTAATATTTTTGCATGTTTTTTTATATCGTTTAATACCATTGGTTTTTTTATTATTAAACCTGAGTTTAACCAATGGTTTAAACCAAATAGTTTAAACCAAAACAATATACGCCTCTATGCTTGAGTTTATATATATATAATACTATATATTATATAAATAGTATATTATATACTATATATATATTATAATAATATATTAAAATAGATATAATATATTTATATTAATTATTATAATATTATATATATAGTCTATATTATATATATATATAAATATATATAATATATATTACTTATTATATATTATTAATATATAATATTATATATTATATATACTTATTATTATATATCATATATTTCAGTTATATAATATAATATAATAATAAATTATATTTATATATAATATAATATAATTATTAATATATTATTATATAAAATATTAGATATTAAAATATATAATATGTATATAAATATCCTTATGGAGTAGCGATAAATTACTGAAATTCATACAAACTCATTACAATTGCCTATCTATTAATTAACGATTATAAACCTTTTCTTTTAGCTTGAATATATTTTTAAAATACTGTCGCGTAATATAATATTTATATATTATTAATATATAATATTATTATATTAATATATTAATATATATATATATTATATAAAATAATAATATACTAAATAATATAACTATCTTCTAATTTCAAAATTGGAGTGGATGCAGCTTAAATTCACTTGAAACAGATATGTAAGTAGAGCATGAACTGCGTAAGTTCGAAAGAACATCCCTGAATCCTATACCTTCTCTACATACTCAAAAGTGCAAGTTTTTCGAGGGCAAAAATCCACCCTAGGTTCACAACATCGCGACGGACTTCCACTGTGGAATCTCAATGTCAAGTTCTTTTTGAAAGTTCAGAGTGAAAGGTTCTCAATTAAAACAAAAAGAAACTTGGGAAAAAAAGCTACTTTGTAATAAGGAGAATCTTCAGTAAATATTAAACTAAAACTTTAATATATTATAATCAAAATTTGTTAACTTAAAAATTAACAACAATTATAGATCCGCTTATATATAACTTACACAATATCATAAACAAAATACGATACTCTGTTCAACACCATCACACCCATGAATCAATTTTTACGCGTAATTCCTTCATATGTATTTGGATTCGTATGTCAATCAATACGGGTCCTCCCAGAACACGAATGCAGACATGAACACCCACAATGCAAGCAAATCAAATATACTATAATAGGCCATTGCAATCAAATGAGATTATATACAAAATTCCACTTTTCAAAAAAAATTTTGGAAAGTGAAAAATATTGAACTAATTTTTTATTTTTTTATGTAAATACCAGTCAATTTTCATGGGCTTGTAAGAAATACTTGAAGTGATCTGAATATACTCAGATAATATATATACTCAACGAAAATTTTTAAACAATTCCAAAAATTATTTTTGGAATTTGATATCAATAATAAACTATACATATTACAAAAGTCTTTAAAATCTAGGCTTCTATGCTCACAGCAATATGCTCTTGAAATCATCCACGCTTCGCAGAAACAGGAAAAAAATTCGCAATTTTTCATTATCAAACCCAAAAAAGGGTTTGAATATAACTCGCTTCATGCAAAACTAAAAATCAAAAAAGCGAGTCTTACTTTTACTGTATGATCATCTAGCATATTCAGTTTGAAAATATTGGAAAAAATGAGGAGTGCACGCTAAAAATGTCAAAAAGGGTTTTGAAAAATTTAAATTGAAAATAAAAACACAGCTAACTATTTGGAATAACCTCATTTAGGTTGGATAACCAGGGAAAGCACGCTTGTGTTTATTGACACCAAACCGGCTGAAATTTCTTATAAATTTAGTCCATTTAGGGAGAGGGGAAATGGGGTACCCGAACCAAATATAGAATCCTGTTTACGATTCACAAACACTTGAAATTTGTTCACTTCTTTTGAAAAACAGAATATTCTTCACTACTTATTCCTCTTTTGCAGCCAATTATTCACACATAACACCTGAAAGCAATTTTATCATATATAATGTTTGACCACAATATACACTGCTCCCCAAGTAGCGCACTCCTTTACTGGAACTCCAGATGCATATTTGTTGAAAATCAGTAGTTATTTTGTTATTATGATAAAAACACACATTTTGGTCGTCTTGATTACAATGCTTGGTAGTTAAAATGTATCCTTATTCTTAAAAAAAAAATTATCATATTCTAGCCTATTTATCATATTATATGAAAAGCTTGTTTTCATATATTTACCAATTTAGCTCTACATGCGGGACTGTCATCCAACAACATCTAACATATAAAATTACTTACCAGCAGCTCACCTTTATTCGATTAAAATTCTGAAACTAAAGTTAAAATTACAATGATCTAGTTATACCTGTATTTTTTTTTAGAACTAATTTTAATAAAATAACGTTTATTCTTAATAAATTATTACCACGAGATTCCAAGTATGTTTATTTTTCGTGTTTACAACACTATACTTTTTACAATCATGTGAGCTTTGGTAAGTTTCACCATAAATATATACTACTATTATATATATATATATATATATATATTATTATATATATAATATATATATATTGAATATATATATATAATATATATTATAGATCTAATCAGCCGGCGACTCATAGTTAACTTGTTCCCTTCCACCTCTTTCTTTCTTCGTCCCTCCTCCATCCTCTCCTCTATATATACTACTATAATATATAATATATATAAATATATATTTAAATATATATATAATATAATAATATATATAATATATAATTATATATTAAATATATATATTACAATATATAATATATAATTCTTCACTTTTTTTTTATTTCCAGATTGGATATAAGGTGCGTTGCGTACATGCATCGGGAAAGAAAAGCAGTACAAGAATATGACAAAAGTCGAAAGGATAACCCAGCCGCTTACCGCCCCTCTCCTATAATTAGTGGGAGAAAACGGTCGCAGTCAAAAATGATCACCCTAGAGGCTTCCAGGGGTCCCTAATGACCCTCACTATGGGGTTTTAGGATGTCAATTTTAAGGGTTCATCCTTCGGCCCAGGGGGTTGGGCCAGACAAAAATACCCTCACAAAACCCCCACCCGCCATTCATCCCTGGTTATTACTACCCTTTTTCTTTTTCTTGCCTTTACCAAACTCACATTCTCCCTGTCAACATCGTTTACTTTTGACTTCAATCACTTTTCTTTTACTATTTTCCCAGCGGTCGTTCCCAACACACTCGCCACAAACACAACCAACACCACACCACATACACCACCAAGCAACTTCAAGCTCCATTGTTTTACTAACCCCACACCACACACTCTCAAGACCCACAATCTTCATCCTCTGAGCATGAACACCTTGAGTCACCTCGTTCTTCAAATTCTCACACAACAACCAAAACAAGGCGTCTTACTTAGTGAATACAAGTCTCCCCTGAAAAATTACAGCCACTTAACAACACCCAACCCCAACGACCCAAAAACCTCACCACACAAGCACACCTGCCACATGAAACAAAAACAAAAAACGCAACACACTTAACACACCGAACCCACACACACCAAACCTACTCTGACCACGGACTGAACCGCCGAACCACCCGGCCTAACTCCGAATCCTTAACCACCCCACCACAAACACCAAACCCCCGGCAGTAAATATACAGGGGCACCCGCCACTCTTCATCTCCATGCTGGCTCCATGCAGTTACTAACACCATGCCATCCTCACCTCGAATAACGTCATAACGTAACATTATACAAGATGAAGAACCCAAGAAGACATTAACACAACCCTGGCACTCGGAAACCTAACCAATGCACCATTGACCAACATCACACTCCTGCAGCCGTCACTAACCATAACTGGGGATCCCAGAAACACCCACCAAACCAATGCACTAACACCCGCATAGCTCCCTAACCCCCAAAACGCTCTGCAAATACAACGATTAACACGACAAACGGCAATAAAAACAGCTCGTTAAAAAAGCTTAAAAAAATATTATTCTATTTAGTAATATTATTTCACAAAAATGGCTAAGAAAATAAACGCTCACGACTTAAGAGCAAACCTTATATATAATATATATATATATAGAATATATGAATATAATATATAATAGATATATATAAATTTAATAAAATAATAAGTAATATAGTTAATATTCATTTAATTAAATATAATTAGCAATTCTATTTTAAAAGATAAGAAGCGATTAATAACTATATAGTAATAATATATATATATATAGTAATATATATATATATAGAAATAATATATAACCTTAATATAATATTATATATACTAGTGTTAGGTACCCGAATAAGAAAAACATTAAAATAAAGGGTGCGTTACACGGTAGATTATATCATAATATGATTATATTAGTATTAATATTACTGAAATCTAAATATATAATAAATAAATAATAATGTACTATAACTACCGCTACCGCAAATACTCCATAATGCTAGATAGTACTCACTCATGGCTCGAAAATGCTCACTGACTAACACCGCATAGCGCACCCGCTAAATAAAAACATTATAAAAAACTATAATAAAACCATATGGAGTGAAAATAAACTAGCAAAAATTCGCCACTAAAAATATATATATATAATAAAAATTATAATAATAATAATGATTAATTAGAATGATATATTATATAATATATATAATAATATAATAAATGATAACTGAAAAAAAAATATAATGAAAATATTAATATTAATAAATATATATATATAATATATATATTAATTTAAACTAAAGATTAAATATAAAATACTTATACTATTATCTATATATCATGATAATAGTATAAAAGATGAATATATGATAATAATATAATTATAAATAATATATATATAATATAAAATAATTATATATAATAGTTTTTCCGATAGAAATTATATTAATTTATAAAAAAACATATAAATAATAAATAACATAAAAAAATAACATTAGAAATAACAAATAATAAATAACACAATAGTATATATATATAAGTTATAGATATATAGATATGTTTCATATTAATAATAAATATAATAATGTATAGTATAATTTAAAAACATATAAAAATTTAATAAAAAGGCCAAAAGCATACAAAGAAACATTAATAAATATAATACGTAGATACTATCATATACGCGTCTATTAATATGGGCATTTCTACATATAAGTATACTGTCAATAATCATATTGATTGTATGTTGGATTTCTACACTCTGTTTTTATTAATGGATACAAAAAAACGTAAATTATTTGTAAAAAATCATTCGATTATTAATTGCCCAAAGAAAAACATTAAATTTTTTTGAGGGAAAAGACCAAAGAAATGCTCTTTTTTGAATATTTACCCAGCTGAAAACGTTAATATCAACACCGCCCAAAGGATAGAAAGTAAAATAGAAGGGAGCGTGGACAGGGGAGGAGGAATACGCCGCCCATAAGAAATAACAACAAATAATAGATCTAAAAAAAAAAAAAAACAAAGAAAAAAAAAAGCTAGACCAAGCTCCAAAAATAAAAAAAGTAAATGAACTTTACTTCACTTATAAATGAGATAATTATCCAACAGAAGTTTCTTATGAACCCGAAATAGACTCTAAATATAGAAGTATAAGAAAGATATAATATCTTGTAAGTTATAATGAAATATAGAACAAAAAGATACTAATAGAAGATAGAAACTTATATATTATACCTTTTTTATATGCTAAAATTAATATTTGAAATATAGATTTATTTATTTAAAATGAAGACAATATAACTTAAAGAGGTTTAATAGTAGGTATCTTATAGGACGGATAAGGGAGTGAAGGTTATGGAGGAGGGTTATTAATTTAGCGAATAGTATATTAGAGAGAGCGAAATCGGGCAGGAGAAGGGAGATGAAGGAGGGGGATGACGTTTAAGCTGGTGAAAGAGGCAGATGTGACGAATGTGTTATGTATGAATGGAAGTGAGGAGATAATAGAGGATGGGACACCATAGATAAGAGATAACGACAGGGAACGCAGGAAAAGGTATCAAAAAGCTGTCGAGGATGGTACGAGCAGCAGAAGAGAGGAAAGTTATGGTCTTAAAAACATAGGTGTCGAAAGCTGGAAATGTTATGTTCATCGGAAAGGAATGATGACTACCGGAAAGCTACTATATACCACCATAATATAGCTGAAGGCTGCGGCACACTATAAGGTGTCCAAAATTTCTTAATATCTCCGAATGCTACATAGCAGGTTAACAAGAGATATTGATACTATTCCACTATCCAGTGAGTGGACCAGCAACATAATTCTATCAGAAGACGTTTACCAACTGAATGGAAGGGGGAGTGCGTCCACACACAGAACTGTTCACAAAGTAGTGAACTGATGGAAGGCATGCTGCTTAATACATTACCTTAAACTCCATGATCGCTCTCAATACCAAATGCCGCATCGTAAGACTTCGGGTGTTCGATATTAGTAAAATACGGCCTACAATTAAGTAATCTACTCCGATCTAGACCTGAAAACTCTGAAGTATATGAATAACACTAGCCCATACAATACAAATAAACACATTACAATAGATCTTAATCAGCCTCTGCATGCTAGCAGCCACCACATCATCACAAATTAATAACTGATATGAAGATCGTATAAGTACTGATAAAAATGAATAATGCCTTACAATGCCCTTCCGAAACCAGTAATCATAAAACTATATTATTAAATTATACATAAATATTATTAAAGAGTATATATATATATAAAGAATATAAATATATAAATAATATTATATTATATATAAAATATATATAATAAAATATTATATTAATATTATATATTAATGATATAATGTGAAAATATCGAAGTATATAATTATATTATATAAATAATAAATTATATATATATAAAGATAATATTATATATATATAATATATAGTATATAATATATGTGCATATTTATTATAAACTTTAAAATTCTTTATTTCTTATTCCTTCGATATTCTTCAAATTCAAAAACTTTTTATTAAACCTATTACTAGAAAAATATATTGCTAAAAGATGAATTGTTATTGGGGGTACTTGAACCGATGTCGTATGATTAAAACATTTTACTTATCATAATTCATGTTTTGATCATAACATAACATTTTTTACGTGAACAAACAGAAAATAATCATTAGAATGAAATGCAGTTCTACAAACAATTTTGCGCTAGACAATAATTAATAGTACACAAATATAAATTAAAAATTTAGGGCGAAATTTCAGGATGTTATTGTCAGGATGAATAGTCTTTCTTAATGCCCGAACCAGAAAGAGAATTATTCAAGGTGTTCTATATTATTACATAACTAATTTCGAAAAGAAGAAGTTTTGGTAATTTAAACATTAATAGCTTTTGTTAATTTTCTTCCTCTTACTTCAGAACGAAATCAAAGAATTTGTTAATTTTTCCTCTTACTTCAGAAATCAAAATACCATTTTCGGGTACGGAATATCTACTAAATGATGCTAAAATTTTGTTCATTTAAACGATTTGAACCTAATTTTATCTGAAATTTTCGCCGAGTTGATAATTATATTTTTAACAGTTTAGTTTTAGAAACATTATTATTTTCCCAAATTTCTTGGATTAATTAAATAAAATTGCTAATTATTTTGTTTGACTAAAAATTTAAAAATATCTTTTTAATTTTTATTACAAGAGAAAGTATAAAGCATTTATTTATCAAGTCAAGAAAAATCAGTAAAGACGAGTTTTAGACAAAAGACAAAATTCCAGATTTCTCTTCCATTTTTCAATTATAACGATAACACTCTACTATGTATTCATGGTCCGCACCCGAAAAGGCCAGGCATAACTAAAAAACTATTGCAGGTACATCGAAAATATCATAACATTTTATTAATCAGGAGACATTTTAACCAATCGGAAATTAAAAAAAACTAAAAAAAATAAACGCTTTTAAAACAAATAAATTGTAAAAATTGTCTGAAAAATTTGCAGTTTTTTGATAAATAAAGAATGGGCTTACTTCCCGAAGTAGGGGGCTTACAGCCATGTTGAATTTTTTTTTTTTACACTAACGAATACCCTCGATTAAACAAAAACGATTTGATAGAGTCGGGGTTTCTCTGCCTACCGGGGAACGACGGGGGGAGAAGTCCCCCTCTGTCCCGTCCGTCGAACCCCCTAAAAAGGATCTAAAAAGAAAAAATTATTTATTTTCTCCTTTTGCGTAAATACAGCGGTATGTGGCAACTTTTTCTCTCGCGACAATGCAGCTTTCAAGGTCCATTTAGCGTGCACAATCGAGAGAGTTTATATACTAATATTAATAAGGAGTTATTTAAAATAAATAATTACAGATATAATATATTTTAAAGTTTTTCTAAGGAAATTACTTCCTGAAATCAAAAATGTTATTTTATTTCCTGTAGATGTTATTAGTTTCTAGCACTCAGGCGAAGGACTTTTCGGATGCTCGGCCTATATAGTAATTAATATAACATCATAGTATATTATAATACTAGATAAATTCAAATTATCTAATAACTAAGTACTATATTTTAATACTAAATATATAACTATATAATCTTAATTAATATTATATATCACTAATTGTGAATTGCATACTATATATATATATATAATTATAATATATATATGTATATAATATATATTAATATATATATATATATATATAGCCGTGCTGATATATAGTATATATATATATATACTTTATATATTAAACTTTGCAAGACTCTCAAAAATATTACATCCAATACTCATCATAAACTTTTTGTTGCAGTAAGAATATAACCTAAACAACATTTTATTCATCTTTTCTCTCATTTTTCAATATTTGCTTTCAATGATGATTTATCTACAAGCACATCTACACTCTAAATGCAAGCCATGTTTTTATGCCAATCATCCGCTCAGGTCCTCGAAGCAGCACCTTTTCGAACAAATACCAAGCGTATATCTTCAGTACAGATACTCATAACCAATCCCTTATAGTTCCGACCAGTACAATCTAAGTCATACACTGAGGATAATTTATTGCTCTCGGCCAATCCTAGTCGTTACTTTAACTTTTCCACATAAAACACTTCCATATTCTTACAATCTTAATTATCAAAACTTCATATCCAGCTTCACTCTCACTAATTCACGTGAGTTCATCTAATCATCAATTTCAATCAGTAATTCTCTATACCTGCTGATTTACCATCTTCAACTTTCTCACTATAGTATATGCTCAACTTACTAATTACTTCCATGAAAATACCTATTTCATCTAACAATATCAAACTCACACAGTTCACTATACCTCATCAGTAGTTAGGAACACATTAGGAAAGAGCACGGCTGAAACAATCAGAGCACTGCGTCGTGATAGGTGCTGTATTAGAATACTCTGCACCCGAGGACTCATTGATGATGCCTACTACGAACAAATTAACATTACTCCTGGGCTCGTAGTAGGTGTCTAACCCATACTAATTCGATAATGAGGATCGATTCCCGTGGTTTATAAATGGAATCGAACACTTCTAGTATCGATTTCATCAACCCTAACCCCTTTTCAGCACTTCTATCAGATATATATATGTCACGGATATACCCGCATCTACGGTATCGATTCCTATATAATCGATGTCTAGGAATCGATTCCATGGTTTATAATGGAACGGTTGAACTCCTAGTTAATATTTCATACCTAAGGCCTTACCCCCTTTCTAGCCCACCCTAGTCATTTCATCTTATTTCTCGAGCTATATTATTCTGATCTTTATAATCGATTACACTTATATTGTTTAATGTATAAGGAATCGATTCCGCTAGTTTATAATGGAATCGGATCACTTCTAGTATGATTTTGTACCCCTGTCCCCCTTTTCTGGCTCCCCTAGTCTATTTGTTATTCCTCGAGTTATAGATCCGAGCTTGGTGTGAAATAATAGGTAATGGATTTTGCTGAGTCGAATCCCGTTATTGCCAAGCGGTTCGTTTAAACCGTTGCGGTTTTAGAACGCATCAAAGCGCGTTTTGTGGGGGGCGGCGTACCCCTCCACCAAACATGTCATGAAGGGTGTCAAACAGAGGTCAAACGTCCCAAAAATGGGATTCCTGGGGTTACTTTCCCGAACGCCCGAGTCCTCATGGCCCCAGGGGGGGGGGTCGTTTGTTTGGTTTCAAATGACCCAATATGAGGCCTAAGAGCCGTACCCTAGCAATGGATGTGTTAGAGACATCGTATTCCATTCAAATTTGGCATCCCTTCTTTATAAGGGATAACATAGTCATAGACTGTACATAGGGCTACTGGTATGTCTCCGTGTATGTATGTGATGAATTTTGAGAAGTTTGTGAGACCTAGGTTAGGATTGCCTTGAAAGTGACAAGGATATATGGAGGAAGGGGAGTTTGAAGTTTGCGAGTTTTGAGGTAGGGGATAAAGTTTTGAAGGAAGCAATTGAGAAAGGGCGGTTGAATGTCAGTAAGATGAGAGAAAAGTTTGAACGGCCGTATGTTGTGAAGAAGGTGATGTCGAATGGAGTGAGTTATGTGATAGGTGATAAGAATGGTAGAATGAATGAGATAAGAGCGCATCAGACACAGTTACGACCGTGGAGGGAACCGTCTGAGTATGTGAAGGCTCACCCAGTGTATGGTTTTCTAGTGAATGATGAGAATGAGGTAAAAAAGAGGTTGAGGAGTATGATTCTTGGTTGAATGGCAAAAGTTTGGTCTTAGTGGAAACTAGGAGAAAAAGAATACGAAAGGTTGGTAAGATTAAGAGATTTGTTGAGAATGAAAGTGGTGTGGATGAAATTTTTGGGCTTTGGTGGGATAACGAGAATGATGATGTGCGCACGATGAATCAGACGTATACGATATGTAAATTTCCATTGAATGAGAGAGAAAGTATATTAGTAGGATTGAGGGAATTTAAGGAAAATAGTGTGCGCACGGAAGCGGCTGATTTTAATAAATTCTGTGTGGAACTGGATGAAGTAGTGATTGAAATAAGGGCGAATGCAAGGGTAAGAGAGATTGATAAGGAGATTGCTGAGATGTCTGAGAGGGTAACTAGGAGAGAAAGGGGGTATGAAGTAATAGATGTAAGAGATGTGAGAGATGGAAGTAGTGAGAAGGAAGAAAGGGAAACAGTGATGGAGTATGAGAGACCCTGTACTAGGAGTAGAGCACGGGTAGAAGAGTATGATTGGGTTATGAAGAGAATGTTATGAATCTATGGTGAATGATGGGGTTAGAATTATGAGACAAACTTAGGTAAGAGGGATGTGGTAATTTAGTTTTTTGTTTTTGTATCATAATTTTTTTTTTTACAGGTTCAGAAGTGGAAGAATGAAGAATGAACGTCCATCAAAACGGAATGCAGTGTAGTATAATTATGGGTGCGAAGGGGGAAATTTTTTTTATTTTTTTTATTTAATTTAATGTATAAAAATATAATGTGAATAAGTTATTTAAAGGAAAAAAATGTTTTTTTCAGTAGGAATAAGTATTTATTTGTTTAATCTTTTTACAAATAAGAATAACTTTAATAATCTTTTTACAAATGAGAATAAACTTTAGTTTTCAATTACAAAGAAGTTATTTTTTGCAAAAAGAAGTTTTTTTAAAACTTTAGCTTTCAATTACAAAGGATTTATTTTTCTAATCGTGACTGCACACTGGACGATTGGTGACTTTATAAAGGTTAAAATTTTATCAAGATTGAGTCATTTTTTGAATTAAGGTATTTTATTATTTTATTTTTATTATTGTTATCAGTTTATTTTTATTATTATTTTTATCATGACATTGTTATTAGTTATTATTATTATTATTATTATTATTATTATTATTATTTCCACTACAATAAATTTTTTTAAATGATTATTATTATTAATATCATAATTCTATAAATTGTTATTATTATTCTTACTATTATTCTATAAATAATTATTTAATTTATTACCATTATTATTAGTAGTATTAATTATTATTATTATTATTATTATTATTATTATTATTATTCCTTGTGGGAAAAAGAAAAAGTTGAACGTTTATCAACGGTGTTTTTTCTTTTTCTAGTTTGTTTTGTACTGCTGGGAAGAGGAAAAAACTGGACGGAACCCCGTCCAGTTTTTTTTTTATTTGGCTTCGCTGAGTTGAGAAAAGAGGAGTGCTTCTTCCTTCCTTCGTGTGCTGCGAAGGGTGGGATCAATTGTTTTTCACTTACTCCCTACCTGGATTGTTTCCCTGAGAAGAGGCTGAGGGAAGCTAGGGGAATCTATTGTTTCCCCGAGTGGAGACTGAAGACAGTGGATCACGTTCTGCTGCTCCCCTGAAGGAGAGCTCCTACTGAATTGAGAATCCCTGAAAACCCTCAAAAAGCCCACACTGAATTGAGAATCCCTGAAGTCCCCGAAAGAACCCCCACTGAAATCTCCGAAAGAACTCCACTGAATGGAGAACCCCCTGAAATCTCCGAATTTCCTTGAAAAATAATTACAGAAAAAAAAGAGACCCCTGAAACCCCCCCCCCACGAAATTATATTGTTGTATTGGATATTATATTTGTATATGAAAAGATTGCGGGAGGGTAATATTACATTAACGTAATTATTGTACATAAATTAATGACATTTATAATGAATGAATTGCTCATTTGATTTTTTTTGCTTTTATACAATTATTTTTTTGTTTTAGGAATTATTTATTTGAATTTTTTTTCTTTTGTTTGTCTTATAATTTGTTTATTTGAGTTTAATTAAGTGTATTATAAGTTGTTGTTTTTTTAGTTTGCATTTATTTATTATTTGCTTTCTTATTTGTAAGTTTGTATGTTTATTTTTTTTGACAATTGACACTTTAATAGACGATTGATGATTTAATAAAGGACATTTGGTATTTTTATTTCTATTTCTAATTTTTTAATAAACTTACGAAAGTGTGTTATTTTTTTTCCTTCGGTTTTACTGCTAGAGAGCCACACGCACTTACTTTAAATTGTAGTTAATTTTCATAACTGCACAGCCTGCACGTATCCTCGAATCCTCTCTCATTTCCGTAAGTGACAGCGTTTTTTGCTCTCCTGTGATTTAAACATCTTCTCTATAAGATTTAATTCTCTCAGCGTGATTTTTATATCGTTTTGCTAGGGAATTTCCCTGTTGTTGGTTTGCTGACACGGTATAGTCGTATGACATGTGTGCTGTATTGGTCCCTGTACACAACTTAAAAAAAAAAAAAAAAAAAAAAACACGGTTATAACTCTAATAAAGGGGTACTGCAAGATCTTTTTCCTTCTCAAGAGAAGGGCAGTGGAACAGAGTGGAGATGTTATTTTCACCATGGGGAGAGAAAACTACCACATGTTGGGCATTATACCTGGAGAACCGTGAAATTCTGGGTGTGACTAAATTTATGGCAACTTGACCCCACTTGTTCAGGTAGAAAGAAATAAATGAATCTATTTCTTCAGCATTATAACAAAATTCTTACTCGGTTGCTCATTGTTTTTTCATTAATAATATGTAAGGTTCGTTCAGGATTGGCACTTTTGTTTTTTTTTGTAAATTGAGAGAACGTCACCCAAAGTGTCTGAACAGAACTGCGGTGCATATATGGTTCCCTTTGACGTGTTACGAACATAGTCAGGTTTAAAAATTATAGAAATCTTCCTCAGATGTGAAAGGGAAAGCACTGACCAGGATAAAATCATTCCTCATTGTTGTAGCCTGTGGCTTAGTCGCTTGAAGAGCAGATTCCAAAGCATCGCTAAGGATGGACTGGATGACCTCTGCAGGGGGTCTGAGAAACAGATCGTTGGAGTTGGTTTATTCTGACATATAGTAAAGAGACCCTGCTGAAACAGGAGCTCTAGGGATGACCGACGCAATTTTTAAGCGATTAGGTTGTGCTGAGAGGCCAGAAACAGCTTCTGTTGGTTGTTGAAACGGGTCCGTTAAGACCATCGGTTGGGGTGGAGCACCAACCATTTCATCAATAAAGACATCAAAGCCCCTATTAGTCTGGTCCAGAATTGGCCAGGAAAGGGTCGGGTTGTGGGCCCAACAATGAATTCAGACTTCTTTGAAAGTTTTTTTTTTTTAGTCAAAGTTATCTCCTCGTAGAAATCTGCTCCTCAAGAATATGAAACAAAATTCAATGAAATGTAACTTTTTTTTTTTTTTTTTGTTGTTCTGGACTGAGAATGGCGTGTGGAATGCAGTGTTTCAACCCATCGATATTGATTAAATATTATCGATATTATAATTTTTATTGATTATCAACGATTTATTTTTAAAAATGTACGTAAAAAATTAAAAATATGAAATTAAAAATATAATTTTTAATGTAGATCGTTGCTTCTCTGGTACAACCACATATTGATAATGACACCATAATAATTATTTTACTAATACTAACCCTATAATCTGAGCGCTGGTTGTATATCAAGATTCACTATCAATAGTGATGGGGAAAATGCCCGGACACTTAAGAATTGGGCCAATGCCCTGGGATTTATTCTGGCATTGGTCCAATTTGGCTTTCGAGGGCGATTTATAAACTTTTTAATATATTACTTATATATATTTATATATATTTATATATATCAATAATCTATATATTATATTCTATATATATTTATATATATTATATATAATATATCTATATTATAAGGTTCCGAATGAGAATAAGGGGACATCTGCTTAGATATAATAGGCTGGTGCTTTCTAGCTGATATGCATGTTGAGGGTGTGAGGGACACTTCGAAAACTCTGCATACATTGGCATACTACCGAGAGATGAGTTGATTGTTGGTGTTGGCTTTATGGTACAGTGACTAACGTATTTTTCGGGTGAGGTCGTTTGAAGAAAGATGATAGAGTGCGAAAGTGGGAGAATGGTACATCTTGCAGGTATAGATGATTACTTGAGGTGAATGTTCAGATGGAGGCGAGATGTTTGATTGATGTTGGAGCCTGTGTAACAAGCGTTTATGGGGGGTATTATGTTCCGAGGATTGGAGGACAGCGTATATAGGGGTAAGGAGGTCTGATAACTGTAGGATTTTGCGGGATTGCTTATTGTGTGTGTAGAGGAAGATTTCTAAACGGTATTTTGGTCAAACGAGTGAGTCGAGTGACTGAAAGGCCTGATTGGTGAAAGAACAAGGTGCATTTAGAAGTGGTAGAGGGGTTGTGTGAATCAAATCTTTACATTGACAAATGCTGGAAAAATGAGAAGAGAAGAATAAATTGGTGAAGCAATTAACAAATTTGGTGCACAGGTGGTATGATAGGATTAATATTAAAGCTCTGTGGCAGGTGCTACTGAAATATGATGCTGTGGACGGCTCGCTGAATGAATCAACGTATTTGTATGCCGTAGGGAAGCGTGGCTGTAAGAGTAAAGGAATCAGTGATTGGTTTAATTAATCGAAGATGAGCGATGGGATGTGTTTGACTCATTGGTTATTCAATTGTGTATTGGGTGGTGGGTTATGACGCAGTAGGGTAGGGTGGCAGGGATGGTGTAAATTTGGGACGAGAGTGGAGGTGCCCATTACCTTTAATGCGAATGATGTTGGTTTTGTTTGGCAGATATTTGAGAGCTTTTTAAGAAGATTTGGTATAAGTTTTGCCAATGGTGGGTAAAGGAAGGGGTCTTGAAGTAAACGATAGATAAGGTAAGGGTTCAATGGTTGTGGGGTAGGATCAGTTCTCGGTTGTGAAGTTATGTTAAGGATGGTGAGCAGCGGGCAAGTGTCTGATTACCACATAGTATATATTTGGTGAAAAGGAAGGATGTGCGATCTGTTTGAAGTTGTGATGGCAGGAGGTGGCTGGAGCAATTCATGCTTTTGTGGATTTAAGGGAATAATTCTTGAGTACGCTAGGTCTTACATGAGGGGTATGTTGTTACCTGTGTAAGTGAATAACTGACTAATGAGACTTTGGTCTGGAAGAGGTATGATCTAAAGTACAATGTTGTCCGATGGACAATTTAGGAACCGTTGTGAGGCGTGAGATGATTAATGGAAATGAACATTTAGATTAGTTCTTGTGGTGTGAGAAAGGGGTAACTGAGAGAATTAAATCGACATTACATTGAGAATGGATTGGTTATGTGAAGATGAAGATAGTCGGAGTTGGTTTAAGAGGATGTATGTGGTGGTGTTGGAATCGGACGGCTGGGAGGCGAGAAAGCTGGATTGACGTCAGTAAGGAATGCCTCGAGGAGGAAATGTGAGTTTGGAAGAGTCGACGAAAGAGGGTTCATAAAGATGGAATTGGTTTTTGAGAGGTAAAGTGCCACATGTTTTGTTGAAGAAGTTATTTCTATAGGTGGAGTGGTACATGGTTTGGATTAAAGAGAGTGGTTGTGGAATAGGAAACAGTGTTGTAAACTAATCAGCAAATGGCATCATGGAATGTGAAGAGTGGTGTCCAGTGTGGGTCAGTGCTTGGGTACTATTTTCCTTCATATACCTATATAATGATTTAGACAGGACTTCAATGTAGTTTTTCTTAAGTGTGCAGATTGCTTTAGCCAAAGTTGGCTACCTCAGTAGGGAATATTGAAGGATGTATAAACATTTAGTCTCTTATAAAGCTTTTTTGGGTGGGCAGATAAGTGCAAGATTAATGATTAGTTTCGTCACATTTTCAAATTAAAAATTTAACTCCGATGTGAATGGGGATTGACTTGAGTCTGATGCACCAAGAAAAATTTAGGTGTGATTATAAAGCAGTAATTTTGAAAGTAGCTAATCAGTGTTGGGGATGCAAAAGCTTAATAAGATGCTGGCAGTATAACTCGTAATGATGTTTACGGCAGGAATTTAAGAAAACTGTATAATAGCTATGTGTAGGCCAGTTTAGAGATTTTCTGGCCAAGTTTGGTCCTTTTTCAGACTTGTTGCTGGAGAGAGCGCAAGCTGTAGAGACACAAGAGAGTGATTTCTGGGTTGAGGGTAAGAGCTATGAGGAGAGGCTGAGGAATTAGGATGTTCTGTAGAAAGCATTTCTCGGGGAAAATGGATACCAGACTACACATATTTACATCTATTTCTAATCAGCGACCATAAATTCTTCTTAGGTACGAGCCGGCAGGAGAGCCAGGGGGCATAGTAAGAAAATTAAGAAGAAGGGCATGCCATCTTGAGTAGAAGCATCTCATTCGCCCAGGCGGTTGCTTAAATTTTGGATTGTTGTTTGCAGGAAGTTGTTCGGAATGGCCGGTGGCAACATTTAGAAAGGATTGGGATAGGTATATGATGTTGGTGCGTCATATAGTTTCTTTGTAGTAAAGCCCATATAGCGGGTTTTTTACAGCTAGTTATTAGGTTAACTGTTATGTTACTAGTAAAGTTATTACGCTTGTAGTGTGTTGGCGTGTACTTTAGCTATAGTTTGTTTTTTCTTGTTAGTTGTTAGGACTTTGTGGTGTACTATGGTAAAGTTACTGCAAGCCCTAGGAGTTTTGTCGGATTTGCCATCAGCTGTTTCGACTTTGTGTTTATCTTGCAAGTTATTGACAGCCTAGGTGCGTGTGGATTTGCTGACATGTTGCTTTGATGATTGTTCTTTGGTTGACTGGACAGTCTTGATAGCCCCATGTGGCTTCCTTACTGTACTTTTTTTTTCGTAATGTTTCTAATGTTGAGAAGATGCCATTGTGAGGGTTTCGATCTGTGGAAGCTCTAAGGTGGATTTTCTGACTGTAACTTCGATTCCTCACTAAAAGGTATAAAAGGGGCAGTAAGGCTTTTCGACTTGCGTCTATTCTTCTCCTACTTTTACTTCTTCCGGTGGTGTTGGCACCTTTACCCCGGGCTTGGGGAGGAAGGTGGGTATCATGACGATATTATACTATCAATACAATACATAAATAACAAATGCGATAAATGACATACTATCTGTAGAGTGTGTTGTTTTTTCAATGTGTGTATAATTCATTCTTATTACTGATGTTATAAATCGGCCAAGTTTGTTGGGGCGGGCATTTCATGAAATGGGCACTGCTCTGGACAAATGCCCATTTTATAATGCGCCGGCCCACTGGATGTGCCAGCGTTATCACTATTTATCACCCAATAATAAACAAGGGACTATGATCATTCGTACAATTCATGCCGGTGCCAGATTCTCTCTATGGCATAGAGCCAAAAACAAAATGTTCTAAATGCGAAAATATATTTTTCATAGAATAACATATTCTTCAACCTCTCCCTTTTGGTTTATTCTGCAATGTTGGTGAGTCCATTCCAATTTTCCGTCTGCATCATTAATCTTGATTGATTGTGGGTGTGGTCATTGCAAGTTGATTCTCACTGTATCCTTGGTCTTCTATTTCATCCATTTTGAACTTATTTTCTCTATGAAGAAATGTGGTACTTTTATATGCTTGGTCCTTTGTGTGACTTCTTGGCTTCTTTACTGAGTTTATAGCTGCTTCCTTGTCATCCAAAGAGATAGTTTTCTTGGAAGACTTCTGTATTTTCTCTCATAAGGTTAATCTAAGACACCATTTACTTTGTTGCTGTCCCTTGCTGCCATAATTTCAGCTTCTGTTTTTGAAATAGCAACTGAACTTTGCTTTTGACTACTCCATGAAATTGCTCCTCAGCATATACACAACACTTCCAATTGTGAATGCCCTGTTCTTAAGTCCCCAGCATGATCTGCATCGCTGTACCTTCCCAGATGATCTTGTTCGGATCACATTTATAAATAATACCCTTCTTTTGTGTACCCTTCAAGTATCTGAACACTCTTTTGACTTTTTCTACACTTCTGGCAAGATAATTAACAGCAAATGCAATATTTGGTCTTGTTGCTGTTGCAAGATATAGAAGAGCTCCTATGCTGAATCTGGAAGGGAACTCTCCTGGCCTTCATGTCATGGCTGTCACATTATCTTTAAATGGAGGTCGTTGACCTGCATTGCAATTTCAAATACCAACTTCCTTTAGTATCTCTTTTTAGCGCTGCGTCGGGCGGGGTGACCAGGCCGGCCTCTTTAGGAGGGGTGACGGTCACACTCTAAATACAATAAAAAGTTTTTTATTTTTAAAAATGTTAACCTTCATTTTACTTATTCTTCAATGGAATTTCATTTTGAAAAATGTGGTTTTTTACTTCGTTATAAATGAAAAATTGTGGTGGATTTTAATTATTTTTTTGCAGTGATACACTCGGAGTATGTCTGCCTTTAAAAATGGCCAACAGTAAATTTTGAGTCCCCAACAGTCTTTAGTGGCAAAACGTTACGGAGCCTACTGTCCGATCACCCCGCGTAAACTGTGATGGAGGGGTGACTCGACCGACCATTGTTTTCGATATTTTACGTACTTATTATTGAACATTTTTATTAACATATAATTATTTGTGATTTTACGAATTAAAAAAAGTGAATTTTTTAAAAAGTGAATTTTCATAAAAAAAAGAATTCAAAAAAGTGTCAAATTTTTGGGCGCCTTGTAGGGGTGAATCGGACCACCTTATTTTTATTCGTATTTTATTATATTATTGACATTTTTATTATTATTACGGATATACAAAGGAAACAATATCGTATATTTAGTAAAGAAGAACTTCAAATTGACTACGTAAAGACGAATTTAAACAGTGGTCCGCGTCACCCTCCACTGGTGGTCCCGCTTCACCCCTCCACGGTCAGTCTGACTCCGTTTTCAAACTTTAAATCAACATTCATAAGAGAAAATTTATTTTTTTGTCTGTGCTTATGACCGACTAGGGCCGTGATTTACAAAAAAAAAAAATTACCAAAAACGTGCATTAGGGTATTGGGAGACAAGTTATGCCTAAGGTGGTCCGAGTCACCCCGCCAGACGCTATATACTGACTAATTTTCTTTGAACCATCATTTCTTGATTCAATTTCAAGTCCCTAAAATATGGTGCAGGTTTAGTATGTTATGGTTGATTCCTTTTTTTAATTCTCTAAATTTCTGCAATTCTGCTTGACTTGTGATGCAAACTTGTCCATCATCAACATATAATGCAAGTTATGATTTTATGTCCATTCTGATTTCTTATGTAAAGACCAGGGTCAGCTTTGTAATTTTACAAGAATTAAGTTTTTGGAAGGAGATGTTTTCCAAGTTTCTTTCATTCCAGCATCTTAGTGCTTGCTTAAGCCCATACAAACTGCGTTTTCCTTAGCTGACTTTTCTGAATTATTTTCATAGGAACTTTTTCTTAATGATCTTCTTAGGTATTTTTGCTTGATAATTTTCTTAGGTACTTTTTCTTAGTGATTTTTTCTGAATGATTTTCTTAGTGATTTTTTACAGTGCTTACAGTCTCTTTATTTGCTGACTTGACTGAATGTTTGCTATAGTCATTCCCTTTATGCTGTCTATACCCTTTTGCAACTAATCTAGCTTTATATTGTCACTTGTACTTGATTTTTTTTAATTTTATAAATCCATGTGTTTTCAATTGGTTTTCTTCCTGGTGGTAATTCATCTAGTTCCAGGTTTGGATTTTCTTGCATAATTTCATTTTTCATTTCATTGCATTACCCATTTTTTTAATTACTTCAGTCATAACTTCTTTTAAAATTTCGTTCCTTCCAGTATCTTCTTCAATAGGTAAGTACTTATCATCAACCTTGCATGGCTTTTTTAATTATGATCGTCTCTTTAATTGTTGTGCTTACTATTCTATTCTTTTCTTCTATTTCTGAATCAGAATTCTATTTCTGTATCAGATTCTATTTCTGTATCGAGACTCTAGTTCTGTTCAGATACTGTTTCTTGTTTCAGATTTCTGTATCTGTATGTGCTGAGTTAACCTATGGTAAAGTTGTACTGTCATCAGTTTCCTGTGATTTCTCTATTTGATTCTTCTTTTTATTCTTCTTTTACTGATTCTATCTCATCTGATATTGAAGTTGAAAGTTCTTCTCTTTCAAATACTACATATCTGCATCTAAACACAAAATTATTTGTTTGATCATTATATTCTGTAGCTTTCATCTTCATCATAACCAATTAACACACCTGATTTTTCTTTCTAGATCTCTCTTTTCTTCTTTTTCTGATCTGGAATCCACCCACTGCCATGCTGTTCCGATTACACGTAGATGCTTGATTCTGGTTTTCTATATAAACCAATGTTCAAAAGGCGTTTTCCCATTCAACTTGTGGATTTTTCCAGTGTCTATTTCATTATATATGCTGCTTCTGTTAATTAATTCTGCCCAACAACTTTGTTGATTTCTACTTTCGATAACTAGTGATCTGGCCCGGCTTCAACTAGCACTTTCTATTTTCTTTTTCCCATTTTTAAACTAAACTTATGTTATTAAATTCTAGCCATGTCCACTTAAAAATTCCTCTGCTTGAGATGTCTTGTCGTTTGCTTCTTCAAGTACTTGCTCCAACTTTTCAACAACTTCTGATTTTTCTTTATAAAATATATCCAAATTTTTTTGAGATAATCATCATTTGAAAATATACAATATTTAAACTGGTGTGGATAATACGGAAATGGTCCACAAAATCCTGCAAACCTTTCTTGCTTAGTTCTATTGGTCTTTGGTCCAATTTGACAATGCATTTTTTCACATTTATAATCCCTTTACATTTCGGTTATGCAAGTTGAGTTGTCATTCAATTATGGTTCTCTTTCTATTTGATCAGTTTTTTATGTGTCTTCTCTCTGATTCCCATTCTTTCTATGATAATAACTGCTAATTGATCTTTTCTCAGTGCATCTTTTTCTAGGTATATGGGAGATTTGCTTTTCATTGCAACTTTTGAATAGCCCTTCTTTTGGTTTACGATCATTAAAATAACCTTTTTGTCTAGCATAATCTCCATACACTTATCCCTATAATTCACTTTTGGATTCTTATCATGAGCTGCTAACTGAAATAAATTTTCTTACTATCAGGAACATCCAAACATCATTTAAATGATTGCAGGGATATTTTTCTATTACAACTGATTCTACTTCAATTGTTACATGTCCTAACACATCTACCTCCTGACCATTGCTGATTTTACCTTGACTGAACAATGTAATTTCATTTTAAGTTTTAAAAATTTTCTTTTTTTATTTTTTTTTTCTTTTTTTACTACCATTTCACATACGTCTTTCCTTGGACGAGCTATCTATGTTTTCTCTTTCATTTTCTTCCACAGATTCTTCTCCTATTTCTTTTTTAAATTAAGCATCACTTGCTGGTCATATCTTTTGAATTTCTCTTTATTTTCAAACATTTGCTTCTTCTGAATTTTATTTTCTTCACTGGTCTCTACCATCTCAATTCCATTTTCGCAATTGTGTTGAATCTAGTGACCGTAATGCCCAGTATTACATGGAAATTTTCCTGATATTTTATCTATTGGTATAATTCTTCTCTGTTAGTATTCCTTTTCTATTAAGTTTCTTGATGGTTTCTGACTTAACCTTTTGATGTCATCTTATTTGCTTCTGTACAAACTTTTACAGCTTTATCAAGCTTCTTTTTTCTCTGAATTACTATGGAATTATGAGCATGTGCTTTGAAATTTGAATAATCCTTTGGCAAAATTTCAAAAATCTCTATTATGAGAATATCTCTGGCATTGTACCTTATTCTTCCGGGTATGTGAGTTTAACGTTCGCGAAATATCGATATTTTTTTCCGATAATCAGGTGTTTTTTTGTATCTTTAGAACCTAGTTCAACAGTATTAGAAGCAGGGTTGCAAACCTCTCTCAATATACAATTGCAATAGAGCCAACGCACAAAACATGAACGTAAAAGGAAGGAATGATAGATGAAATTAACGAAAAATGTCGTTTATAAAAATTTTATTTCGTAAAAATTAATTCCCGTTGTGTAGATTTCTTTGCTATTGTATATATATATATAATATATATATATAATATATATATTACTATAATGATATATTTATATTATATATAATATTTATAATATATAATATATATATACATATTATTTATATATATTATATATATTATATAATTATTGATTATATATATAGATTATATAGTAATATATATATTATATATTATATATATTTATATATTAGGGTGGATTAAAAAAACTGTTCGTTTTTTTTTTAAAAAACACGTTTCTTTTCAATTCCAAAGGCCAAAATTTTTTTGTTTTTTTTTAAATTACTTAATTTTTCATAGTATATCAGTCTTTTTAGGGTATTTAGCATTATAATACAGTAATACAATATATTTAAAAGAGGTATAGCAATATATAAAGGGTGGTTTATACTTAATTATGCATTATCGTGCTCTAGGGCATATGATATTACATTTCACATTGATGGTTCTGATAATCATTATATTATTTTATTATATCTTATATATTATATATATATTATATATATATATATATATATATATTATTATTATATATATTTAATTATATTTATATATATTATATATTTATATATATATTATACATAATATAATATTATATATATATATATTTATTTATATATTTAATATATTAATATATATATCATATCTATATATAACTATAATAATATATATTATTAAAATATATATATATATATTATATATATATATATATATATATGATATACATATATATATATATAATATATATGATATTATATAATTATAAAAAATATATATTATATATATATAATCATAATTATATAGATATTCAAAATGTCTAAAGTGGATTGGACCCTTACCTTGAGAGTGGTTCCCAGAGTGTTACCGTCACCGACCACGATTTCGGGCACAAAGGAACCCATCAGTTTCCTCTGAAAGCTTAGCTTCCCATGGGTTCCGAAGGCGTTTCTTGGCACACCTAAGCCCCTCCGACGGGGACTTTCCCAGCCAACATGTAAATATTAAGACCATCTGTTTTTATATTTTTTGAGCCAAATCTAATCTATTAAATTTAAGCGAACATGTTCTAAAATATTTGATGATCCGTACGCTTGTCGTTAGAAAAGATTTTAACTTTCCGCAAAACGACCGACCTTTTTGCCGCTTTCTTGGCTTAATCCCCCGTTTACCGGAAAAACCGTAAATCAAAAGCCGTTTTTAACAAGACGAAGGAAATTTCTCCTCTCGCCAGAGTACGGTTTTCTCTTTCAGAGTTGAAAATATCATATAGAAGATACAGGCGTAGTCGCGACGCTCCTCTTGAAGTTCAAACTTGTTCATTAGGCGCAGGGGCGAGCCTGCATTATGGCAGACGGAAACGCTCGTTGTTCTTTGAGAGAATTATAAAACACGCCCATTCAGCTCCATTTCTAAAATAAATCGACAGAAACCTTTTCAAAAAATAGTTACCCGAGACGATAATTTCCTAAAATAGAAAAATGTATTTCACTATCGAAGATAATTTTAATACAGAAAACGCGCATTGTTTCTCGAGAGAATTTTAAAACACGTCCACTCACCTCCACTTTCAAAATATACTGTCTTATCTTCTTCGGCGTTTGCTCTTTTATAGTCATCTCGCTTATCTTAAAATATAAAAAAATGGAAGATCGTTTTTTTTTTAAACATTTGTTTTTTTATATTTTTTTGATCAAATCTAATCTGGTAATATTTAACCGAAACTTAATTTAAAATATTGATTCGACTGCTAGCGCGAAAAAAATTTCGACTTGAGAAACGACCGATTTTCGCGTTCGCGGTTAATCCCCATTACCAGGAGGAAACCGTAACTCAAAAGCGGGTTGGTTTTTAACAGAGACGAAGAATTGTTCCCTCGCCAAAGTAGGCTTCTCTTTCATAGTTGATAAATAACATAAATATATACATGTATAGTAGCGACGCTCCTCTTGAAGTTCAAGCTTGTCCATTAAGCGTTGGTAGGGGAGGCGAGCCTGCACTATGGCAGACAGATCATCACTTCTGCGGTGGTTTGGATTATTTCAATCGGTACGATTGCTCCGTTTGCGAGTCGCTTTCGGGCGACACTTTAATATTCATGATAGGGAAACGAGGCGATTTTCATTAGCAATCTCAAAGAAAAAAAATTCAAAAATTTTTAAAGTCGAAAATTATATTTCGAAATTCGCATTAGGTACCTTCGACCTTTATATCAGTTCCCGTATCAGGCGTCCCACCTCATCATGCACGCTTCATAATCCGGTTTCAATGATCCGTTGTACGGCTTTAAGAAAATACGATATTGAAAAGCTGTTCGTACCCCATATGACATCTGATCAACACACTTTAAATATTCCGGAACTAAGAAAAATTCTTATTGTATATCAATTTCTTCTATTGAAAATGTTTTCTATAAACTAATTTTTTTTGTTTCTTCGGAAAAAGCTCGCTTAAGGAACGAAAAATTAATTTTGCACCATCTCCCGAAAAGTAAAAAAGTAACGTTATTTCGTGCTTTGGTTTCGCGCGAGATTCGTATATTTACCCGTCCACTGTTGTATGACTCAATTTTTATTTTTTTACGTGCACCTAAATAAATGATTTATAAAGAAGAATGGTATTTTATGGGACATTTAAAATTAAATAAATAAAATAATCTATAATAAATTTTTTTTTTAATATTAACGATCAAGACTTTAACCGCAAAAAAATAGGGCGCTCGAGTGTTAGGGGTGTTATTAAAACTAACGAACTACCACGCGGTAGACCACCC
This sequence comes from Trachelipus rathkii, assembly GCA_015478945.1. Taxonomy (NCBI): domain Eukaryota; kingdom Metazoa; phylum Arthropoda; class Malacostraca; order Isopoda; family Trachelipodidae; genus Trachelipus; species Trachelipus rathkii. The sequence continues at coordinate 27,112 of JABUQX010047835.1, forward strand.
CGATGTCAGGAGTCGGTGGTCTCTTCGGCCTCTAGGTGGACTACGGGGACTAATCCCCCCGCTCCCCGCGGGATTGGGATCTCCGCTGAAACCCCCGCTCTTTGCGGCTCTTGGGTCGCTGGAGGGTTCCTCCGGGACACATCCCCTCCGGTCGGTATGAAACATCCCCCCCTTCGTCCCCCATCGGTTCGAGCCCTCTAAAAGGTACCTCCTATCTTATAGGGGCTCGAGCCGAGCCCCCCCTATGACATGGCCATGACCTTATATATATATAATACTATATATATATAATATAATATATTATTTAATTTTAAAAAATATAAATTCTTTTTAATTACCCCATTTATAAACACTTAACATAATTTTACAACGCGCAACAAAAATACCTTTACGACGCTACTCCTATATATAAATCTAACCTTAATATATATACATATCAATATCATAGTATAGAAATATACTAAGTAACTTACACATACTAATATATCACTTATGTATGTGTATATGAACTATTATTATCTTATTCTTTCTTAAAAACAAATCACTTTAGCTTTAGATTACCTCTTAAAATAATTAGACACTAGAACCAACTGCAATTTGACGGTGATCAACACTTCAAACAAAAAAATTTAAATAAATTGCGCGAATGCAATAACCGGTAAGCAATAAAAGTGTCCTATAACCAGCTACTTATAGTATATATATAAATATCTATATATATTATTATATATATATAATATATATATATATATATACTATATACTATATATATAATATATAATAATATATATATATATATATAGTATAATATATATATATATATAAAACAAACAAACGAACAACAGAATAAGAATCAAAATCTAAGATATTTTCCCTCTTAGACCTTCGGACTATACTTAGACCTCTCGACTAGCACTTAGACCCTTCGAGCTTAGCACTTAGACCTTCGACTTAGCACTTAGAACCTTCGACTTATATCAAATAACGACCTTCGACTTAGCACTTAGACTTCGACTTAGCACTTAGACTTCGACTTAGCACTTAGACCTTCGACTTAACCCTTAGACCTTCGACTTAGCACTTAGACCTCGACTAACACTTGAGCTGCCACCAACTTCGACACTTTAACACCTTTAGACCGTCGACTTAAACACTTAGACCTTCGACTTTACGCTGATTTCACGACATCGTTATTAGTTTTCTTGTGGCTCTCGTCGTAGTCTTCGAGTTTTTTGCACTTAGACCTTCGACTTTATATAGTATGTTTTGTGTTCGTTTGTTCGTCTGACCGTTCGTTCGTTGTTTGTTGACCCAATTAATATAAGTCAAGGTCTAAGTGGAAATTCCGAAACTTAAAGATCACTTAAAATTTTTTGGAAATTATTTTCTCTCTGTGATTGTTAGATTTTCACAACTTAGACCTTCTGACTCCATCGCAGATCCCTCTGCCGGCTGTACCGCAGCCCCGCCACCCGCACCTCACCACGGCCTCGACAAGGACAACCTTATCAGTTCCCGTTGCGGACGCTCACTATATGGGTGTCTGAAGTGACTAGTCATATCTCATCGACCTCATAACAAGGCTGCTTGCGACGATCAGTTATAAACACTCAGTTAAGTGTCGGCATATCCTCCGACAAGCAGTACCTATCGATATAAGATTGTCGCCTCTACGGGTAGAATCCGCAAAAAAAGCGGCCGCCTGAACGCTTCAAATGCCCACTTTTTCAGTGTATCACTCGCTCAACCTCATTATAGTGACGTTCACACGCGCGAACTGATTAATAAGTCCAGGTCTAAGTGCGATTGAAATTAATCCTTTCTAAAATCACAAAAGCAAAATATTTCCCCCGATACATTTTCTGTTCAATTTTTTTTTCGGCAATTTGCGACTCCTCAGAGCGCGTGTACGACTTTATCTAGTCCGAATGGGTCGTCACCATAGGAACGTCACTAGTGGGTTTAAACGATAAGTATCTCGAAAACAAGTGACGACGCATAGCCCTACAAGAAATTTAATAACATTCGCGGAGAATCAGCGTAAGAACAACTTGTTCTAAAACATCGAACAACAAACAAACCACTCTTATAGCCTCTTTTGGGATATTTTTATTTTTTTTTCTCGAAAACTACGACTAGCTACAAGGAAAACCTTAAATAACATTCTGGAATCCAACGCGTAAAGACAAATTGTTACTGAAAAATGGCAAAACAATTTTTTCGATTTTTTGGGGCTATTTTATTTTTTTTTTTCTCCAAAAACTACCTGATAGCTACGAAGGAAAACAAACATCAGACATTCAGTGGAATCGAGCCGTAAGAAATTGTTCTAAAACACTTGGCCAAAATAATTTTTTTTGATTTTTTTTGGGGCATGTTTATTTTTCTTCCTCGACAACTCGATGCTACCAAGAAAAACCCTAATAACATTCGTGACGATCAGCGTAAGAAAATTGGTTTCTAAAAATGGCAAAAATTTATTTTTGATTTGTTTGGGGCTATTTTCTACCTTTTTTTTCCTATCAAAAACTCACGTATAGCTACAACGAAAAACATCATACTAACATCTGTGGAACTTCCAACGTAAGAACAATGTTCAAAAAAAATGGAAAAAATAATTTGTTTGTAACATTCTTTTTTTTGGATATTTTTATTCTTTTTTTTCTCAAAACTACGATAGCTACAAATTTTTAAAACTAATTACGAACATTCGTGGAGCACAATTCTCCGTTCGTAAGAAATTTCGTGGTACTGACATGTTCATAGGAAAAATTGGACCAACCAAAAAACAACTCACAAAGATTCCAACTGCCACTTTTCTCTTCCGCCTCATCAACCCTCCTAGACCGCGCCTCACCTACCTCTTCTTCTCTTGGATATTCCTCCAAAAAGCTCAAGACTCCCAGACTCTCACATAGCAAACCCTCCAACCTCACTCTCCGTGCCAACCGCGCCAAAGCCCCAAGGTGCGACATTCAGCGTATGCAACCAATTGTTTCTAAAAAGATGGAATTACAAAATGAAAATTTTGGCGATTTGTAGTTTTTTGAGATATTTTATTTTTTTTCTCTGAAACAACTCACTCGATTCAGTCTTACAGAACGTAATGGCCCAAGCATTTTGTGGTCTAAAGGCAAAATTGTTTCTGTAAAAGGTGAAAAAAAACATTTTTTTTCTGATTGATGGGGGTATTTTATTTTTTTCTCAACAAAATCGACATGCTAAACAGAAAACTAATAACATTCGTGCAATCTCCGCGTAAGAAAATTGTTCTAAAAATGTAAAAAAAAACTTTTTTTTAATTTTTTTGGATATTTTATTTTTTTTTCTCGAAAAACCTCGATAAGCTACAAGAAAAACTTTCTACTTCAAATGTTCAAAAATTCTATCCGTAAGAAAATTGTCTAAAAAGGCAAAAAAAACATTTTTGTTGATTTTGTTCTGTACGTTATTTTATATTTTTTTTCTCGAAGAACTTACTCCTCGCCACAGATACTAATTTAACATCGTGCGGAATGCGCCAACATCCTATTAGGCATATTATCGGAGTTGGTATCTCTGTTTTTGGTATTTTTATAAGTGGTTTATTAATTTTATTTTCCGAAACCACTAGCTCTTATCGGTACCATTAAAAAGTTGGGAAATCATTTTTTAAAAACAAGTTTCTTACGCTGTGACTCCAAAAAGGTTATTATTTTTTCTTTGTTAGCGTATCGTTAGTTTTCGACCGTAAAAAATTAACTTAACATAACCTAAAAATTAAAAAAAAAACATTCTATTATATTATCCTCCTTTACTATAAGACCAAATATCTTACGCTGATTCTCAACGATGTTATTAGTTTTCTGTGTAAGCCTATTCGTTGGATTTTCGAGTTTGTTTGCATCTTAGACCTTCGGGACTATATCTCTGACCCGTTCGTTTCGTTTTGTTCTGTTGAAGCTAATATATGGTGTCGCCCTTACGGGAAATCGCAAAGCGGCCTGAACGCCTTTCAAATGCCAACTGTTGTAGGTATAAACTCGCTTCAAACTCGATATACGTGACTGACTTGCAACGACGAGAACTAATTGCTCAAGTCATAAGTTTTGAAAATCTTATATTATATAACTACTTTATTCTATATTATATATTATACTATATATATATACTATATAATTATATATACATACTATATATATATCATGTAGTATATATATATATTCACCTTATATTACATATTTAATTATTAGCTGTATTGGATTATTATTTATTTAATTCTTTTTTAAACCATTGACTTTTCAATTTAGTTCCCAATTATAATTAGTAAACTGAGAATCAGATTATAAGAGAAACTCTAAATAAAACAAAAAAATAACAATTATATATGCAAAGCGAACATGAATCATCCAAATAACGTAAAGAAAAATGTTAAGATATATATATAATATATATATTAGTATATATATATATGTAACTATTATATTACTATCATATATATATATATAAAATATATATTTTTATTACTATAATTAAAATAAATTACGATATATATATAATTATATATCTATATATATATATAGCTCATATAATTATATATATATCTAAATATATATTATATATACGGTGATATATTACTATTATATAATATATTATTTCGAATTATATCGATATATCGCATACTCGTATATATACCGCATATAGTTTGATCATATCGAATACATCGACCCTCAGACGACAAAATTGAATTTTAACCCCAATTTTCTACGCTTGATCCAACGAATGTGGTATTAGTTTTTCTTAGTAGCTATTCGTAGTTGTCGAAAAAAAAAATAAAATAGCCAAACAAATAATAAAAACAATTCTTTATGGCTATTTTCTCACCAATTTCTCTTACGCTGGATTCCAAAAAAGTTATTGGTGTGTTTCGGTAAGCTATGGTATTCGGTAGGAGGAAAATTGTTGTGTAATATGTGCCAAAAATTCAGAAAAATTTTTTTTATTGGTACATTTTTTTTCAATGAAACAATTATCATACGCTGCAAAGGAACTAATCATTAGTTTTCTCTGTTGGCTATCGTATTTTTGACGAAAAATTTTAAGTTTTCTCCAGAACAAGCAAGAATGAAATATTTTGCCAATCTAGAACATTTTCTTACGCTACTTCCCACTGTGGAAAACGTGTCTGTAGGTCTAAGTAGCCTTCGTAGAAAAAAATAAAATATCCAAAAAATTTTCAAAAAAATTTTTTTTTATTTTTAGAACAAATTTTCTTACGTGCTGATTCCACTAATGTTATTAGTTTTCTTGTATACTATCTAGTTTGAGAAAAAAATATAACAATAGCCCCAAAAAATAAATAAGTAAAATTTTTGCCATTTAGAATCAATTTTACTACGCTGATTCCACGAAATGTTATGTAGTTTTCTTGTAGCTTATTACGTGAGTTTTCGAGGGAATAAAACAATAAAATATAAAAAAAAATCCAAAAATTTTTCTTTCATTTTTTAGAACAATTATCTTACGCTGATTCCGCGCAAATATGTTATTAGTTTTTCTTGTAGCTTATCCTCAGTTTTCCGAGATACCTGTTCCGTTAAACCCTACCTGATGGACGTCAACTATATTGACGCCTCATCGAGGACTACAATATACAGTCGAAGGTCTAAGTGCACAATAACGAAAAAAAAATTGAACAGAATAATATCGGGTGAAATTAATTTTCTTTGTGATTGTTTTATGATTTTTACACTTAGACTCTGCCTGATTATATTAGTTCCGACAGGCGTCACTATCTGACTCATATCGTTAACGATTAGTTCTGAGCTTAAGAATAATGGTATGAAAGCATTTTTGAGCCGGTTTTTGCGATTTCCCGTTAAGCGACACAGTAACTTATAGTGACGTTTCGCGCAAGCGGAAACGAAAAACGATCTAACCTTGATCGCGCAACCACCTTTTAAGGTATAAATCTATCACTTCACCCGCATATTAGTGAGCGTATCAACGCGCGAAACTGATATAAGTCAAAGGCCTAAGTGTGAAAAAAAATCTAAAATATCACAGAGAAAATAATTTCCAAAAAAATTTTTAGGATCGAAACATAGTATATTTCGATATTTGCCACTTTAGACCTTCGACTCGCTGTATATTTAGTTCAACAGATAACACAAACGGAACGAACGGTCAGACGAAGCATAACGAATACTAAATAAAGCATACATATAGAGTCGACGGTTATAAGTGCAATAATAAACGTCGGAAACTACTACGATAGCCTACAATTGAAAACTAATAACATTCGGTGACACTCAGCGTAAAATCAGTTGTCTAAACCATAGGAAAAAATTTTTTTTGTTATACTTTTGAGTTATTTAATTTTTTCTCGAAACTACGATAGCTACAAAAAACATGAATACATTTTTGAATTCATTATCGTCTAAGAAATTGTATTTAAAATGGAAAAAAATAGTTTCCTTGTAGCTAACTATCGTAGTTTTCGGGAAAAAAAATAAAATATCCCCAAAAGACATCCAAAACATTTTTTGCCATTTTTCAGAATTACATATCTTACGCTGATTCCACGAATGTTCTTAGTTTTCTTGTAGAGCTATCGTTTAGTTCGCATGAAAAGAAAATTAAAAATTATCAAAAACAAAATAAAAATTTATTTTTTTCATTTTATCAGAAATCAATTGTGTTACGCTGAATTCCACGATGTTATTAAGCTTTTCTCTGTTTAAGCTACTCGTAGTTTTAACTGACAGACACAATAATTAAATCAAAAATAGCCCCAAAAGATCAAAAAACCAATTGCCATTTTAGAATCAATTATCTTACGCGTGATTCCACGTAATTAGTTAATTTCGTTTGCTGTAGCTATCTTTTTCTTATGAATTAAAATAAAATTGCCCCAAGATAATTAAAAAATAAATTATAAATATATTATTTTAAGATAATTTTCTTACCTTTGACTTATCTCTTTAAGATAAATTGACCTAGTTTTCTCATGTAGGCTATCGGTAGTTTTTGAGAAAAAAAAATAAAATACCCCCAAAATCAAAAAAATTTTTTGCCATTTCCTATAGAACAATTTCTTACTCGCATGTATTCACAACGAATGTTTATTAGTTTCTTGTAGCCCTATCGTAGTTTTCCGAGGCAAAAAAATAATTAAATATCCACAAAAAAAAATCAAAAATTTTTTTTTTCCATTTTTAATCAGCACTCTCCATACCGCTGATTCACATCATGTTATTAGTTTTTCTTTAGTTAGGGCTATCTTACTTTTTGAGAAAATAAAAATAGAAAATAGAAAAAGTATACTCAAAAAAACTTATTTTTTGCCATTTTCAAGAAACAATTTCTTACGCTGATCCACGGATGTTATTAGGTTTCTTGTAGCTATCGTAGTTTTCGATAAGAAAAAATAAAAATAGCGAAAACAGATTTCAGATTTTTTTATTCATTTTTCCCACATGAAATTCTTACAGCTTACCTATTTCATGAATGTTTATTTTTTCTCTGTAACTATCGTATTTGTGATAAAAAAATGTAAAATAGCCCAAAAAAAATCAAAGAAATTTTTTTGCCATTTTTAGATCACTTCCCTTACGCTTATTCAAAATGTTTACAACTTGTCTTTTAAATTTTTTCGTAGTTTTCGAGAAAAAAAATAAAAATAGCCCCAAAAAAATCAAAAAAATTATTGCCATCTTACTTAGAACAATTATCTTACGCTGATTTCACGAATGTTATTTGTTTTCTTTAGCTATCGTAGTTTGTGAGAAAAAAAAATAAATAGCCCAAAAAATCGATTAAAAACTTTTTGCCATTTAGAACAAATTTTCTTACGCTGATTCACGAATGTTATTAGTTTTCTTGTAGCTTTCGTAGTTTTCGAGAAAAAATAAAAATATCCCCAAAAAATTTTCTTTAATTTTTTTTTCATTTTAGAACTCCTTAAAAAAATATATAATAAAAGAAGGTAGAGAAAAAGAGTGGCTATTCTAGTTTCGAGATACCTATCGTTAGAACCCCACTATGACCGTCATATAGTACTCCCTTCAACTCCAGTTTGGCGTTGGTAAAGCTGCAAATTCCGAAAAAAAAAAATGGAAGCCAAACAAGAAATCTTAATAACATTCGTGGACATCAAGCGGTAATGTCGAAGGTTCTAAGTTGTTAAGTCGAAGGTCTAAAAGTGGTTTTAAGTCAAAGGTCTAAGTGTTAAGTCGAAGGTCTAATTGCTAAGTCGAAGGTCTAAGTCTAGGTATAAGTCGAACGTCTAAGTGCTAAGTCGAAGGTCTAAGTAGTTAACGTCGAAGGATCTAATGTGATTAAGTTCGCAAGGTCTAAGTGTTAAGCTTCGACAGGTCCCTTAAGTGTTTAAGTCGAAGGTCTAAGTGCTAAGTCGAAGTCTAAGTGCTAAGTCGACGGTCTAAGTGCTAAGTCGAAGGTCTAAGCGCTAATAAGTCGAAGGTTCTAAGTATAAGTCGAAGCGCTCTTAGGACGAAACTCCACAGTAATGGATTTTTGATTCTTACTTTGTGAGGATTCGAAAATTATGAATGTATACTAATATTTTATATATTACTATATATACAACTAAATAGTATATATTATATATATACGTATAGACTACTACCCCTAAATATACCACTATATATATATATATATATATTATATATATAATCTATATATACTATCTATCTATAAATACTAATCTCATACTTATATATATTATAAGGAGTATATTATATATTATGACGTATTATTATGCATAAGTATATATAATATACTATATACTTATATAATATATATATATAGGCTTTTAGCTGTCTAAGGCTGACATCATGTAACTAGAGATACAACAGCACCTACAGTAAGGCATACACAATTGTTGCAATATGCATGGGCACTATAAAAAAAAAGACTTTTGACCGCCTCAAAAACAATAGGCTTCCCGCGATGAGTGTTTAGGGAGTGTTTAAAAGTAACGCAATACCCACGGTAGACCACCTCCTCGATGTTCAGGGGAGTCGGCGGTCTCTCGGCCTCTAGGTGGACTCGGGACTAATCCCCCCTCCGGGGATGTTCTAACCGGAACCCCCCGCTCTTTGGTCTATTGGGTTGTCGCGGTGTTCTCTCCGACCATCCCCTCCGTGGTATGAAACATCCCCCCCTTCGTCCTCCTTCGCCTCTTTCCCCCTAAAAGGGGTAACTTCACTTTTTAGGGGGCTCGAGGCCGAGCCTCCCTATCATGGCCTATGATACTATATATCATAATAATTATATATTATATATATTATACTATATATATATTATTACAGTATATACTATATATATAATATATATATAATATATAATAGTACTATTAATATATAGTATATATTATATATTATGTACTAATTTAAACTATATTTAACCGTTATTGATAAAAGCATTTATTTAAAATTAAATTTAAATTTATGTCACAATTAAAATTTTGGTCAGGAGAAAAATAAACATTAATTTTAGAGGAGTAACTAAACTAATGATTTTTTTTAAAAAAAATTAAATCAAATCTACGATAAACACTAGCATAGCTACAAGCACAGAAACTAATACATCGCGACTATCATGCGTAAAGTAAACACTTGTTCGTGAATTAAATGGCAAAAAAATTTTTTGATTTTTGGGGCTATTTTATTTTTTTTCTCGACAACTACTACGATAGCTACAGAAAACTAATTAACATTCGTGAATCAGCGTAGAAAAATTTGTTCTAAAAGTAAACACCTTGCTGTGGTGAGGGTTATTTTTATTTTTTTCTTCAAAAACTACGATAGCTACAAGAAAACTAATAACGTTAGTGGAATCTTTCGTTAAGAAAATTGTTCTAAAAATGTTAAATAAAAAAATTTTCTAATTTTTTGGGATATTTTATTTTTTTTCTCGAAAACTACGATAGCTACAAGAAAACTATAAACAATCGTGGAATCAGCGTAAGAAAATTGTTCTAAAAATGGCAAAAAATTTTTGTTTGCATTTTTGGGGGGGTGGGGTTGGGTGATGGCCAAAACTTTACGATAGCTACAGAGACTCCTGACCCTTTAGTTGCATCCCTAGACTTTATGGTTTAAAATATAGGAAATTTGTTTTGCTAGTTTTTTGGTATATTTATTATTTCTAATGCTGGAAGATAGCTACAGGGGAACTATTGTTTCTCCATTTTTAAAACATTTTAGCGACGTCTGATTCCAAAAAGGTTATTATTTTTTGTAGCTATCGTAGTTTTCCAGAAAAAAAATAACTTACAACCACTACCAAAAAAATTCAAAAATTTTTTTTTCCATTTTCGAAAAAACAAATATCTTACGCTGATTCCACGGATGTTATTAGTTTCTTGTGGCTATCGTAGTTTTCGAGTTTGTTTGCACTTAGACCTATCGACTTAGTTAGTATGTTTGTGTGTTCGTTTGTTTCTGTGTTTTGGTCTCATTTCCAGTTTGTTTTGGTTTGACACTTAAATATAAGTCGAAGGTCTAATGTGGCAAATTCCAAAAATAATTTTCGCACTTAAATTTTTTTGGGGGGGAAAAAATAAAAACAAAAAAATATTTTCTCTGTGATTTTTTTAGACTTTCACACTTAGACCTCTTGACTCTTATTATCAGTGCGCGTGTGCGGTGAGACGTCACTATATGGGGTTCAAGTGATAGTTTATACCTTAAAAGGTGTTGCGCGACCAAGTTAGATCGTTTTTTCGATTCCCATTCGAAACGTCCACCTAATAGTATTGTGTCGCCTTACGGGA
>JABUQX010047836.1:12500-56003 GCA_015478945.1 Trachelipus rathkii
TTATATTATTATTATTATATTATTATTATTATTCATATATTTTATATTGATTAATTAATTATTAAGTCCTGTTTTACTTGCTCCAAAAATCAGAATCCATAAGGTGTGATTATCATAACTGTGAATGCCGATTCGATTATTTCTAAGCGGAGCTAAAAGGTAATCGTGCTTGGTTTAAAACTTTGGAGGGGTGTTCGATGGGGAGGTAACCTCTCGTAGACGGAAGGTTATGTCCCGTGGGTCCCCGAAGGGGGGACCCAACCCCTTTAAATCAAAGTGTTCGTAATTGGCTGAAATTTGTGAGAGGATTCAGAGTTGAATTTCTAGAAAGCTTGGTAATCGGAATCTTGAGCAACGTTGGCTCCGGCACCGGTGCGGGAGCCACTGCGGTGCCGAGTTATAAACATCGTATAAACAACAATATTCGGTGTGTTTATATAGGTTATCGAGGTCGTAGAGTTCGAATAATGAGGTTATAAGATCGTGTAAGGGTGTCTAGGACCCCCCATTAGGGGGGTCCCTACTGAAAAAAAGAGCACAGAATGCAAAACAAGAGGTCGAAGGAGGAATGAAGAAGGATAAAAGATGAATAAGGAGGGAAAGAGAATGAAGAAGGAGCCTGACTCAGAGGAGTAGGAGTTGACAACTGCACCGTTGCTGGCTCCGGTGCGGTGCCTGATCTATTAAATATTTGTTAAATGATACAATATTGATGTCTTGATATAGTGTTATGTGGTCTGTAGATTTCGAAAATAAGTTTTTCTGAACCATCAAGAAAAAATAAAAATAAATAAATAAATAATAACATAAATAAATAATAAAATAAATAAATAACTTTCCCATAATTTATGAATGTTTATAACTGTACACTTTACGTTTTTACAATACTTTTAAAGCAGTAAATCGAGAAATCAGTAAAACAACCTGTCCCTCCTCACCTTCCATGATCTAATTGATCTATTGAATCTAATTTGATGTAAGGTCAAAATTTTTACTAAATTGTCATGTTTTTTAAATACCCTAAATCAGTAAATCAGTAAAATCAAACCACCAACCTTGTCTCTCTTGTCCAATCAATGATTATTTGATCTATTGATCTATTGATCTATTGATTAAGGTCAAATTTTTTTACTAAATTGTTATGTTTTAACATACCCTAAATCAGTAAATCAGTAAATCCAATGCCACCCAACCTAACCTCCTGTCCAATCATGATCTATTGATCTATTTGATTCAAGTCATATTTGATTAAGGTCGAATTTTTTACTAAAATTGTCATGTTTTACATACCCTAATCACAGCAAATCAAGCCACCCAACCTACCTCCTGTCCAGTCGTAACTATTGATGCTATTGATCTATTGATCTATTGATTAAGTCAATTTTACTAAAAATTGTAACGTTTTACAACATACCCCTAAATCAGTAAATCTAATAATACATCCAAGCAACCTCCTGTCCAGTCGTGATCTATTGGTATCCTTGATCTATCGATCTATTGATTTTAAGTCAAATTTTTTAACTAAAAATTGTTTTTAAAAAAACGTTTTACATAACTCTCTAAAGCAGTAAAAATCAGTAAATCAAAACCACCATCCCGCCACCCTCCTGTCCATCCTTGATCTATTGATCTATTCATCTATTGATTCAAGTCACATTTCTAGTATCATTTGGATAAACATAACATCAAATACAGTTCTTATACAAGATCAAACCAATATATTGCATTAACGTAACAGAAGTTTTTCCAACATTAATAAAGCTTACTTAGCATCATCTGACCACTATGAATCATAACCCACACGACAAATGCCTAACAACATCTTAAACAGAATAAACGGTTAACGTAACAAGTTCACAACTTAACAACAGTAAGTAACTAACATAACAACCAAAAACGGTAACTTATTCAACGACTGTGTCAAGCATGTCTCAATCTAACAATGTTAATTTACATTAACATGGGTAATATTTAACAAAATATTTACCATAACATTGTGTAATTATGCACTACAGACCAGCGAAAGTATGCTAACGTCACAAAGTTTTCACAATTAATAAGCCAACATAACATTGCAGAACTAAGACTATAATATACAACGACAAACCTGACATACTTCTTAAAGCATGATAAAACTGCTAACATTAACAAAAGCTCCAAACTTATCAACAGTAAAAGTACCTAACAAGGCTCACAAAAACAATCCATTCGCACTTTATCAAAATATCTCTAACATGATAATGTTAATGTTCACATTCACATAGTAATTATATAAACAAAAAAATTAAGCATAACTTACTAACATGTATAATAACCTACTACATAATACGTATGGGTAAAGACAAACAAGTAAAGTTTTTTACTCTCTGTAAAGCTAATCTATGAACATAACATACTTTACACACAACAACCAGCCAATAAACAGCTTCAATAACAAATTAGTCAATAAACGCGAACGTATGCGGGATTTACATCAACATAGGAATATTTACCTAAAAATTTTCATCTAACCTTACCTAACCATCATCAGTAAACTAACCGTAGTAAACGACGAAACAAGTAACGTTTTTAGGCTTATCGTCTTTTTTTTTAGACCCCCCCCTTTCCCTTTTTTTCAGAAAATACCAACTCTAAGAACATGAAAATGATTTTATGCTTTAACCATTTGCATTAAGTGATGCAATACTTATTACATCTCTGGCAGGATATACTAGCAATGGAGCAGTCGCCATTCGGTTTACGATTTAAATATAAATGACACTCATTGGGAAAACGAAACTCCTCGGAAGATATTCAACAACAGACTAGAGATTTGGAGATGCACACGCGAACAAACTATGCCTACTGAAGAAAATAGTGGTTTAAACAACCCTTAAAGTAATGAGATTCTTTCTTTCAACCAATCAGAAGAAAGTAAACAAAAATACGACGTAAACGAATGAACCATATCAGTTCAAAGGGTATATATTCTCGTTAAGAGCAACAGCAACAGCAACAGCAACAACACCAATAACATAGTACAAAAAATAAGTTTTTATATACTAACCGACGAATTATGCAACGGTAAACATTGTTTAACAATTAATAAAGCTAACATACGCATTAACCGAGAATAAGAATATAATGTTTACATGACAAAGGCGCTAAACACAGGCTTACGCATGAATAAACTACTAATCATTAACAAGTTCCATACTTAAACAACAGTAAAGTACTAGCAAGCGGTACAAAAACGTAATGCCTATTCACACTTTTTTCCAGCATATCTCTACAACAAGTCAATGTTAATTTTACATTAGCACTATTGATTTACGTCGCATTTCTAGTAAAAATCATTTCGGCATAAACATAGCACAAATGAGTTCTGTATATACTAACCATCGAATATATGCTAACATAACAAGGGTTTTTCACATTAATAAAGCTAACATAGTCAATCAATATTTACTAAGAAAAAATGTACACACGATGATTCTAACCACAACTTAAGCCCGAATATAACTGTTACCATTCAACAAAGTTCCACACTTAACACCTGTACAGTAACTAACATTGCATACAAAACGTAACCTATTCATACTTTTTCCAAGCTTATCTCTACATATTAACGTTAATTTACATTGACACAGTAATATTTAACAAGAATTTATCATGAACCTGTTTAATTATCATACGTGACCAACGAATAGCTTGAAAATACACAAAGTTTATCCAAACAATAACCACAAAATAAGTTCTTTATATGCCCTAACGTAACCAATGTTTTCATTAATAAAGTTACATAACATAAACCTGAAACTGAGAATATTAATGTATCAACTGAACAAACCTAACACACCATACGTACAAATAAACTACTAACATTAACAAACTTCCGCACTTGACAGCAGTAAAAGTACCTATCACTTCGTACAAAACGTAACTTTTTTTTTTTTTTTCAAAGAATTTTTTTTTTTTTTTTTTTTAAAAAAAACATCAGCTCTAACATATTCAATGTTAATTTTACATAACATCGTAATATTATACAGATAAGTTAGCATAAACCTGTTCTAATCCATCATACTGACAAAAGAATATAATGTCAACGTAACAAATGTTTTACATCAACTCCGTAAACATTTAACAAAAAATTTCATCATAACCTCGTCTTAATATCATAATCCCCAGCGAATAATGCATTTAAATACAAAGTTTTTTAAACCAAAAATATTTAACTGGTGCCGATGCTTTAGCAGACATGTCTAAAAAAGACAATTGTTTAATTAAAATCTCGTAGTAAACCGTAATAAGTTTACTGATTTAAAGCAGTAAAATCAGTAAATCAGTAATCAACCATCCATCCTGCAGTCCCTACCCATACCACCCGGCCTGTGATCTATTGAAACTATTGATCCAAAGTCTATTCGAGTATCATTTGGATAAGCAAGCATAAAAATAGTCTTTATATACTGATTGCTACGATATATGGCTTAACCAACAAAGTTTTTAGCAATCAATAAGGCTAAACATAATCATAACCGCGACTAGTAATATAATGTACAAATGCAATCCTAGCTATGACCTCGCGTAATGAATGAATCAGCTTAACATTCCTAAAAATTCCTACTATCAAAGGTAAAATAGTTCTAACAGCGTCAGCAATACCGAATGTTTCCCCACTTTTCGTCGCTTACAGCACAGGTAAACCGTATTATCTAACAAAATCCCTTAAGAATGACCAATCCTAGTCAAAGATACCAACCATCTTGAACTAGTGAATTGACACTAATCTGCACATCAGAAGTGTCACTCGTTTCGAGTTTAACATCATTTTGACCTATGAATATTCGTAGACATTAGCAAAATTCTAGGTCAACCTGACATTACTCAACAAAAAACTTAACCTAGGCTCACGTTTCTACCACATCATCGTCAGTTAAAACACAGTAATATCTTACAATAACTCATCATTTCTCTAACAAAATCAGTGTTATTTTTTCACATTGTCATAGTAATGAAATTTAACATAACGTAACCTAACCTTACGAATAAACAGTTTTTCATTAACCAAGGAGTATCTAAAAGCACACTTACCTTCCAAGCCTGAATAACCCAGGAGGATGCGCCCCTTGAAAGGGTGCTGAATCCTGCGAAGGGGGATCAACCCCGAAGGGGGTGAAGCGGCTAAGATATGTCAGGTTTTGTCCGTTGTAATATCTTAATATTCTTAGTTCTAGCAATGTTATGTTGCTTTATTAAATGTGAAAACTTTGTTACGTTAGCATACTTTCGCTGGTCTGTATGATAATTTACCACTGTTATGGTAAATTTTTTGTTAAATATTAACCATGTTAATGTAAAATTTAACATTGTTATGTTAAGACATGCTTGACCAATGTGAATAATTAGCGTTTTTGGTTGTTATGTTCAGTTACTTTACTGTTGTTAAGTGTGAACTTTGTTAACGTTAACCGTTTATTCCTGTTTAAGATGTTTAGGATTGTCGTTGTGGGTTAATTCATAGTTCAAGATGATGCTAAGTTAGCTTTATTAATGGTAAAACTTTGTTACGTTAGCATAATATTGTTGAATCTTTGTATAGAAGAACTTGGTTTAATGTTATGCTTTTATCTCCAAAAATGATACAAGAAATGTGACTTGAATCAATATATGATCAAGAGATCAACTAGATCAAGGATGGACAGAAGGGTGGCGGATGGTGGTTTGAATTACTGATTTAACTGCTTTAGGGTATGTAAAACGTTACAATTTAGTAATTAAAAATTTGACTTAAATCAATAGATCGAATAGATCAATAAGATCAATAGATTCACGACTGGACGGAGGGTGCTTGGATTGTGATTTGATTTACTGATTTAATGTCTTAAGGGTATGTAAAACGTTACAATTTTAGTAAAACTTTGAAACTTTTTATAGATCAATAATCAATAGATCAATAGATTACGCGACTGGACAGGAGGGTAGGTGGGGTGGCTTGATTTACTGATTTAGTGATTTAGGGTGTGTGTAAAACATGACAATTTTAGTAAAAATTGACCTTAATCAATAGATCAATAGCTAAGTAGATCAATAATGCAATAGATCAATAGATCATGATTGGAAAGGAGGGTAGGTTGGTGGCTTAATTTACTGATTTACTGATTTAGGGTATGTAAACACATGACAGTTTTAGTAAAAAATGAACCTTCAATCAATAGTAATCAATACGATCAATAGATCCAATAGATCAATAGATCAATAAATCATGATTGGACAGGAGGGCAGGCTTGGTGGTTTGATTTACTGATTACTGATTTAGGCTATGTAACATGACAATGTTTAGTAAAAATTGACCTTTAATCAAAGATCAAAGATCATAGATCAAAATATAGAACAATTAAGATCAATAGATCATCGGAAGGGCTGAGAGGACGTTGGTTTACTGATTACTGCTTTGAGTATGTAAAACGTAAATTTGTAAGTATAAACATAAAAAAATAAGAAATTTTATTTATTTTTTATTTATTTTTTTTTTTTTTTATTTATTCTATTTCTTTTTTTTCTTGATGGTTCTGAAACCATTATTTTTCCGAAATCTCACAAGACCCAATAAGCTATATAAAGACATCATATTGTATCATTATACACAATATTAAATAAATCGGCAGCCGCATCGGAGCCCACCGGTGCAAGTTGGTCAACATCCTACTCCTCTGAAGTCAACCTCCCTTCTCATTCTTTCCCTCCTATCATCTTTCATCCTTTCTTCAAATTCCCTCCTTCGGACCTCTGTTTTGTTACTTCTGTGCTCTTTTTTTCAGTTAGGACCCCCTCAAGGGGGGTCCTAGACACCCTACACGAACTTAATAACCATCATATTCGAATCTGCTACGAACCTCGATATAACCTATATGAAACACACCAATATTGTTGTTTAACGACTGTTTATTAACTAGGCACGGCAGCGCTCCAGGCCACCGGGCGGAGCCAACTCCTCACGATTTCCGAATAAAAGTCTTTCTAGAATTCCAACTCTGATCCTCTCACCAAATTTCAGCCAATTAAAAACACTTCGATTTTTAAGGGGGGTGGGGTCCCCCTTCGGGACCCACGGGAATTAACCTCCGTCTATTTCGATTCTGTATGTTATCTTTTCCCATCTCACCCCTCTCAAATTTAACACCAGATACGTAACTCTAACCCATGTACGAATATTATTCAAACTCGGAACCGGATGCAGAGAGAAGAACACCTACGGCGGAAATAATAACAAAAATAAATAATAAATAATAAATAAATAATAATAATAATAATAATAATAATAATAATAAATAAATAATAATAATAATAATAATAATAATGAATAATAATAATAATAATAATAACAAGACAGGATCAACACTAACCGATGTCTGAACCAAACCGAACCCTGAACCGGAGCCGGAGTCGGAAGTCGGAGCCGGAACGAGCCGGAGTCGGAGTCCGAGTCGGACGTCGGAGCTGCGCTAAAAAAAACGACTCGTTCGTTTCCCTTAGGCGAAACCGATATCTTCGCTTGTAATAAAATAATAAAATAATATAATGTGTATGTGTATGTGTATGCGCACGCGCAAGCGCGCATAATAAAAAATAATTACGAAATAACATGAAAATCAATTAACTTAATCTCAATAAACACGTGTCCTTATCAGCTACGCTGATAAGGACACTTCAGGAGCTCGCTATTCCCAAAAGTGGTCACTGAATGGTCTAATACTACTGACCTGAACTAACCTAACAACTACCTAACTTAACCTAACCTAAACGCTAACCTAACCTAACCTAACCTAACCTAACCTAACCTAACCTAACCTAACTTAACCTAACCTAACCTAACCTAACCTAACCTAACCTAACCTAACCTAACCTAACAAATTTAATTAAATATCATATTATTATATATATATATATATATATAATATATATATATATATTATATATATATATATATATATAATATATATATATATATAATAGCCTATATATAATATAAATGGTTTTTTTGTGTCAATTTGTTGCCAGAGTTTACGTTTCGTTCGAAACAACTTGTCGTACAAGCGATCTCAACGCGCGGATATTTGTGGTTTTAAACTGGATTTCACCATATATATATATATATATATATATATATATATATATATATATATATGTAATATTTATATATATATATTATAAATATATATATAAATATATATATAAATTATATAATGATATATAAATATATATATATATATATATAATATATATATATATATATATATATATATATATATATATATATATATATATATATATATATATATATATATATATATATATATATATATATATATATATATATATATATATTGCAAAAATGGTAACGTATTTAATTAATATTTTGATTATTTTCATTTGTTTGCGTTCAAGAAAGAAATGTTCATCCATCATCTTGAATTAAGAAAAAAAATTGGATAAATGAAAAGGATCACAAAGCGGAGCGGGGCTGAGTAATTTTGGCTCCGGGCGAAGGAATGCGGCCCGGCCCGTCGTCGTCCGTCCACTCTTTATGCCAAGAAAATATCCTTTTGGAAAAAATGATTTTTCTTTACGCGAATAAACCTCTTAAACCTCTGCTTCTGGTAAACCTTTGCAGTTTTTTTTTCTCTTATTTATTTAACTGATCTTCTTTTGTTTCTCCAAACTTAAAAAAAAGGAAGAAAAAAGGCATAAAAAACCTCAAGAACAACCAAGATAAACTCCAAAAAAAATATCGAAGTTTTAAAAGACTATTTTAGGAAAACCTTCACTCTTACGCACACACATACACACAAACACAAACACACACACACCCACACACCTACACACACACACACACACACACACACACATACAAACAACCAATATATATATATATATATATATATATATATTATATATATATAATATAATATATTATATATATATATTATATATATATAATATATATATATATATATATATATTTTTAGTATACATGTCGGTGCTTGGTAATTAATAAAAATGTGGCAATTTATTTTGTAATAAATACTGGTTAAAATAAAACGGTTGCTTCTTATTCGTGCAAAGACCTTCGCCAAATGAAAATAACAATTAAAAGAAAAGACTGGAAAAAGCTAAATGTCAATCCGAAATATATTAAAATACGAGTCCAATATCGCGTGTCTATTTTTGATTGACAGCAAATATAAAATCGTGCCATTTTATATAAGCTCCCTCCTTTGCTTTAAACATATGGGGGATCTATTAATTAAAAATTCTTTTAATTCTCAGTTGCGGATCTACCGGTTATTCGGTATTGGCAGCAATGAACTTAGAAGACGCCACTTCTTTTTATAGGACAAAAAAAAAAAAGGAAGAAAAGAAAGAAAAACACATTTTGATTGTTGAACCTTAATAAATATATATAAATTAAAGTCCTTTGAAAAAATGCTTTTTTATATTTAAATGATTTAAATGAGTATATATATATAATATATATATATTATATTATATATATATAATATATATATATATATATATATATATATATAATATATATATTTATATATATATATATATATAATATATATATATATATATATTATATATATAATATATATATATATATATATTATTATATAGTATATTATATATATAATATATATATTTTATATATATTATATATATTATATATATATATTATATATATAATATATATAATATATATATATATATATATATGCTGGTATTTTGGTTGAAAGAGTTCGTCGAGTGACTGAGGAAGTGATTGGTGAAGAACAAGGTACATTTAAAAGTATTAGAGGAGATGAGTGTAGTCAATCTCAACAACAAGTGTTTTGAAGAAAATGAGAGAGGTAAAATAAT
Source organism: Trachelipus rathkii (assembly GCA_015478945.1). NCBI lineage: Eukaryota > Metazoa > Arthropoda > Malacostraca > Isopoda > Trachelipodidae > Trachelipus > Trachelipus rathkii. The sequence continues at coordinate 22,404 of JABUQX010047836.1, forward strand.
TGGATTTATGGTTTATGTACCTGCAACAGAAGCTTGGTAGGGTTACATAGGGAAGGTCTGTGGCAGGCAGCTAAATTGATATATGGTGTTGGTTGGTAGACTCTGAATGAAATCGAAAGATTGTATGTCGATAGTGAAGCGTGTGAAATAATAAATGAAATTAAGACTGAATGGTTTAATATTAATAGTGAAATGTGGTTGGGATGTGTTATGTCTCCTTGGTTATTTAATTTGTATATGGATGCGGTGATTAAAGAATTAGAGGTAGCTATAGTAGGGGAAGGTGTTTGAATGATGGGCAATGGAAGAGACGTGAAGGTTGCCATGCTTATTGTTCGCTGATGGAATTTGGTATTTGTGTGAATCTGTAGAAAGTTTGAGAGATTTGTAGAGGGGTTTGGCAAGTGTGTAAAAGCGATGGGGTTTAAAAAGTAAATGCAGATAAGTATTTGATAGTAGTGAGTGATTCAGAGTCCTCAAGCGTGAAATCATATTAGATGGTGAGCAATTGGAACAAGTATCAGAACTTCAATATTTAGGCTATATGTTGGATGACAAGGGAACGGATGATGAAATGTAGTAAGAAAATTGTGATTGGTATTTAAGGTTGTTTGTGCAGTAAATCTTGAGTGAATACCCAAAGGAGTAAGTCTTGAGTGCGCTACGGGTTATTGCATAAGGGTTATGTTGTTACCTATGTTAATATATGAAGTATGAACACTATGACTACGGAATAAGTAGGTTTAATCTAAGGTACAATCTGGTTTTTAAGATGGACAATCATCGTGTTAGGAGTGAAGAGGAATTAATAAATAAGTATGAACGTCTATGGGAGTTGTGTGTTGTGAAGAAGGGCGTAAATGAGAAATAAAACGAGAATGCAATAAGATGGGTTGGCCATCTTGGGATAAATGAACGGATGATAGTCGTTTGTTAAGCGGGATGTATAGTGGTGCGTGTGCTGGAGTCGACCGCCCAATGCCGAAAAACATGATGAGTCAAGTAAAAAAGAATGTTTACGGAATAACAAAATTGATATTTACAGCAGTTGAAAGAAAATTCAAGGTGGCTATTAGGAGTGATGGCGTTCTTTTGTGAGGGGTATGGGTGGTGTGCTGGTCCAAGAGACGAACCCTACATTGACGAGATACAATGAGGGTCAGCGCAGTCTTGGTGAAGTCCTAGGAGGATTTTTTTTATGACTGTTGACGACTTTCACTTAAGGGCTAAAGGGGAGTAGTCGGGGGAAGATTTTCCTTTGTCTCCTTACGTCAATATACTTCCCAACTGACGTTTCTGTTTTCCTTTGTTGTTTGATGCACCTCACCCCCAATCTTGATATCGGGTAACTCAATAAAACAGCGTCCGCGCAGCACTTTTTGTGATCTTCCCTACAAGTCTAATTCCCTTCCCTCAATGAAAGTTCGAGCAAAGAATATACTGCGTCAAACATTACTACAAGACAGGCTCGTTCAAGAAAATCCAGGAAACTTTCATGCATCAGTTCGAATGTGAGAAGGTCCCCTCCAAAAGCAAAATTTCCTGAATCCACTCAGGAACGTCCCAGGAACAAGTCAGTTCAGCAAAGTCCGAGACGCTCTGTGTGCAAATGAAGTCAATCCCTAGGTATATCCCGTGAGACTTGCAGAAGAGTACTAGTAAGCGATAAAAACTACAGACGAAGTAGACCCATAAAGTCTTAAACAAACAGCAGAGAAAAGCTATGGCAGTCAAGTTACTGGAGAAGATCCAGGAGACCCTAGATTTCCTTAACCTCCTTTGGACCTCAGATGAAGCCCACTTCCATCTTGAAGGAAAGGTGAACTCAAAGACCTCCAAACCCAATGAAGTAGCCACCAAGCCCCTACACTCCCTAAGTGCACAGTATGGGCTGCAATCTCGGCCAGAGGCATCATCGGACCATTCTTCTTCGAGGAATCTGGCGCGACAGTTTCAGTCACCAAAGAAAGGTATGTTGAGGTCCTCAAAATTTTCGAGAGTGGGTTACAGACACTATCCGTCGCTTATGAGAAAGCTCTGATTCCAGAAATATGGAACAAGCTCTCACACCTCAAACCTGTCCTGAGATTGGCTGAAAGAGAACTTTGGAGGCCGTGTGATCAGTCTCAAGACTGATTTTGAGTGGGCACCTCATAGCTCAGACCTTAGCCCCCAGATTTCTTCTTTTGGGGCTATCTCAAAGACCGAGTGTACACAGGGAGACCCAGGACCATCACTGAACTCAAGGAAACCATCAGGGAGGAGATAAGAGCCATTCCTCGGTCTGTTTGTAAGGACGTCTTGGACAACTTTGTGCTGCGCCTCAAGAAATGCACGGAGCTAAATGGAGGTCATCTCGAACACATGCTCTAGAATGAAGAAGAAAAGGCCAAAGACTATCATGTTTTAATTTGATATTTTATCCTATATAATTTATAAATTTTTACCATAAGCCAAGATCACAGAGCGCATTGAGCCCAGAAATGCCTGGCCTCCTCACATGAGCGAAAAGACGACGGATTCAATTGACTCAGTTGTGGAATTACGCAAAGAAATATGATCAAATAAGGCTCGCCTTTCATGAGGTTATGCTGAGAATGATCTATATCTATCTATCTATCTATCTATCTATCTATCTATCTATCTATCTATCTTCTATCTATCTATATAATATATATATATAATAAATATACATTAGGTAAAGGGTGTTTGGGACGTATTATTTATTTACAATTTATATAATTATATATATATATATATATATATATAAATATATATATATAATATATATATATATATATGAATATATATATATATATATCTATATATACGTTATATATATAAATAATAATATATATATATATATATATCTATATATATATATATATATATATATATATATATATATATATATATAGAGAGAGAGAGAGAGAGAGGAGAGAAGGCGAGGTGAATGTAAATAGAATATAAGGGCTATTTTATAATGAATTCTTTAATTTTGTTCTTCATTGACCTATTAATTGACTTGGCACTCTTCTCTTTTCGGTCTTTCACCTCTTACCACAAAATTATAATACCACAACTTCCAATTTCATTCGTCTCAAGCACCATATTAAACAGTGTTCAATATTGATATATATATATATATAGTATATATATATATAATATATATATATAATAATATATTATATTATATATATAGTATATATATATATATATATATATGTATATAATATAATATTATAATATATATATATATATATATATATAATTATATTTATATAATATCATATATATATATATACTATATATATATATATATATATTATTATATATTGCAAAGCTCAGTGGTAGAGTGCTTCGCCAAACAAGAGCGAGGGCCCCCAGGTTCGCAGTGGTCGGGTGGAATGTAGCTATTCTCTCCTTGGCTTGCTTCGTCCTGCTCGGACGTTAATTGAACACACCCCTTCCTTGATTAGGACTCTGCCCGTGAGTGGTGGTGGTGGTTATCTGTAAATAAATATATATATATATATATATATATATATATATATACTTATATCTATATATATATATATATAGATATATACTAATATATATATATATCTATATATATATATATATATATATATATATATATATATAGATGTTTTCTCAATATAGAACCAAAAGAAGGAATCCTACAAGGACGTTCAAAGACAACTTTATTTGTACATATTGCCATAAATGAACTTCCTTCTGTAATTAAATAATAAAAAAAACAATAATGCAATATACAAAAAAAATACAAGAAAAAAAAGATAAATATATAATAGACCTTACAATATTTTCAAGACAAGATATACATGAAATCGAATACATTTATTAGTTAATCAATTTTATTAAATAAAATGGTTTTTATCTGAATTATTGATTCTTTTAAAGTTCTATAAACCTTTAACTAGTAGTGCCCATATTACTTGTAAGTTTCATTCGAATAACACTACTTCCTATTAACTTAACACATTGCAAGTGCTGGGATGAACTTTCTCGGCTCTGCCCTCAGTTTCCGCGCTTGTACGTTTGTTGCTTTCTGAATGTTGCAACGCAGCATTTAAAACTTCCCTCCTCATTGATATGTTAAAATATTTTTCAACTTTTCAATTCTATATAATAAGAAAAATAAAAAAAATATATGAAAATTTTTATTCCCTTTTACACTTAAAATTAGAAAATTTTATTTCTTCATTTTCAAGATTCTCAAAATTCAATTGAAACATATTCAAATGTAAAACCTAAATGTAACTTTCTTTGTGCTATTAAAATATAAAAAATTATTTCCAGCTTTACACTTTCTTTATACAAATTAGTATGTTTCAGGCAGACTATATCGTGTATTTTGTTTTCACCTTTCTTTCCTCCATGTTTTGCCCTCTTGTGCACTTTCTTCGATCTTTCTTTATTTTACCTATTTTCTTTAAAAGAGTTTCTCTCTTACTTTTTTTTTTATTTTCTTTAAAACCTTTTCTAGACTTTTTTAAAGACAACTTTCTTTTACTTTCATTTATTGAGTTATTCTCTCCTGATTTTAATTCATATTTTGAAGGTTTCTTGCTTATTTTGTTGTTTTGTTTTTAAACTGTGGAGGAGACTGTCTCCCAATTTACTTTGATTTGAGAAATTTGTAAGAAATAAACTTTAAAAGAGTTTTTACCTATGGAAAAGTTCAAATTCTTTTCATTATCTTTGTTTGAATTTTGAACTAAATCCCGGTTCCTATTTTTTTTATCCTTTTTAAGTTCATTCCTTTCAAATTTTAACTCTTTAATTTCTTGAAAAATAGTTTCTCGCCTATTTACTAGATTGCACTCATTTTGCGAGAGACTATCTTTAAGAACTTCCTCTCTACTTTCAAAAACCTCAATTTGTCTTTTTATTTTAACAATAGAAGAGGTCAATATATTTTTACTCAAACTTTTCAAAGGTATAGATTGTGAATTCAAACTTTCTTTATTTATTAGTCCTTTCCGTATCTTTTTTCGGTATTTCTTTTTCTATCTTTATTTGTTTACTAATATCCGCAGTTGCAGAAATTTCTTCTTTTACTGCAACCGCGGATTTTAAGAGCTAAAAAAAAGGGTTTGTATAAGAAAGAGTGGAACAAAGGTCATTTGACAATCACAGAATTAAAAAATGCAGAAAAGGCAATATATAAATATTTCTAAATAATGTGTTCTAATGTAGAATAATAAAAATTAACAAAAATAATATAAAGAAAGAGACTTTACCAAAAAGGCAAAAAGACATGCTTGATCAAAATTCCTACCATTTTCAGACAATGAGAAAATCTTAAGAATATGTGGAGGACTAAAAACTTAATTTAAACATATCCACTCATTTTGCCAAATAAACATCATGTCACAGTACTTATTATAAGGTATTTTCATAGATATATATCAGGGTCGTTAAGAAAACAAAACAGTTAAAATCATGATGAGTAGAAAATTAATATATTACATTATTTATTGACCAATAGAAATTTATTAAGAAATTCTTAAAGAAATGGCATACAATATCTCCAAAACTAGAGATCTTAGTAGAAAACGTATGATACATTCTGAATTGATGGTATGAAAACTTACAGAATCAGGTATAAAGTCCTAGAAATTATGAAAACACTTTCTTTCAGTGTTATTATGTAGCAGATTTCATATACTATGGGTCTATTAAAGCGGTCGGTGTATCAGTCTTAATCAAGTCTGAGGTACTCGATCGTAGTGTAGTAAACTATTGTGTTACACTATTGTAAATTGTGGATGCCGTAATATGGACGTATCTCACTTAGTGGTAACACTCGTATATACCCCCGTAAGAGTCAGTATAAGAGGGTGCACTTTTCTTGTACTGAACATATTTTGTACCGTGAGTGGTTACCTTATAACCTATTAAAGTGTAGATCAGTAGTGGGCACCACAAATAATTAAGTTCTTGTTTGTTTAACGTTAAAATTTCACTCTTACACACACACATCACACAAACACACACACCACCACCACATTTATATATATAATATTTAAATATATAATATAAATATAATATATATATTATAATTATTAAATATTAATTAAAATATATATATATTATTTAATAAAAAAAATTAATTATATATATATATTTATATATATTAATATATATATATATTAATATATAATATATATATATATATTATAATTATATTAATAATATATATATATATATATTTTATATATGAGAAATGATGGTGAAGAAATGTTTGTGCTTATGCGATTCTTTCAATGGTGGTTTGACACTATTCAAATAACCTCATCATTTTCTCTCCATTGAGGTTTCCTTTCATACGATTGTTATTTTAGCCACTCATCTCATAGTTTCTTAACTATTACCACCACACTTACTACTACTACTACTACACTACTACATTATATACACTTTAAACTTGCTAACTCTAGTTTATACTAACTATAGATTATTACTTACTACTACTACTACTACTACTACTATATTACTACTACTGATCTGTGGCTAGAATAATTTATCCTTTTTATTATTTGAATAATTTAATTCATTTCTTTAATGTTGATCTTTTTCAGTCTAAACATGTATTTTTTTAGATCGATTTCCTAAACTTTGTTTGCGTCTCTTCTACACAAATCCTACATTTTTGTAGACAAAGTCTTCACTTCTCTTTCATTTTTCTTATTGTTTCTGTTTTTTACCATTTTCTTTTTCCTTTTTACTTTTCCTGTAGTTTCTCCATTCAGATTTTAAGTTATGACTTTTCTTCTTTTGCTTCTCAATTTGCTCTCCACAACTTTACTTTTCTCTGCTATCACGCAGTTTCACATAAATTCATTCATTCTTCTTACTAAAATTTGAATTTCCGTTTCAGTTACATCAACGGCACACATTTTATGTTATCATTTCCAGTATGTCTTTAAATAGTTCCTTACACGATCAATATTTGTGCATCAGTATATTGCAACAACAGAAATGTGATTAGGCCATTATGGTTTAATTACAAAATACCAAAATTCAATTCAAAGTTCGACCTCACATTAAAATCATTCATCTGAGCTTACAATGCATCATGAGCTGAAAGCAATAAATACCAATAACAAAAGGTTACTTAACAAAAAATGATATTTTGCATAGAATGAATATTTAATGCAGCCCTTAAAATATCAATATAACTGTAATATCGCATATTTCAATCACATTAGGACCCCTTAATGTGAATTTTTACTTTAACTCAGCACACCTGACTCATTTCATTCCCCTTCTTTTCTGCAAATGTCCCTTATTTTTTTTCTTTAATTGTCAATCTCTTAAGGCTGAAAGGTCCTTCTATCTCTCACTTCTCTCCTAAATGTATTTATTAAGATTTTCTGAATAAGAAAATAAAATGTTTTTTTTTTATTCTATCAAATTCCCCTTTAATAACGCATTTTCATGGTATGAATCAAGATGGCTTTCATCGTGTATGTCTAAAGGGTCTGCCAACACCAATTAGAACAGGATCTGCTCACAATCACTTGCCATTTGGGTCTATACGATTAGATGATAATCGTCAAGAGCAGTGGTTCCCAAAGTGTAGGCCGCAGCTTCCCCACAGGCCACAGGGGTGATACGAAAAATGAAAAGTTTCATAGTTTATTTCCTTTTACAATTTAAACTTGTAATAAAATAATAAAAATAAAATAGTTGATTTTAAAAGAAAAAAATATTTAGAAGTTGTCATAGGGTGCCTTCGGTAAACCTGTAATATAAAAGCAAGGGTGGCGCGAAATAGGAAAAGTCTGGGAACCACTAATTTAGAGAGAAAATCTTGGAAGAGATAATTCATTTCAAAATTATGTAACTACTGTTCTTTAATGCTTTTTGTTAGTATTACTACTACTTATAATATATATAACTTATACTAGTATATATAAATATATATCTGTATTTATATATATATATAATATGTTTGACATTATATATAAATTTAAACATTTATATATTATAGATATGTTTTTAAGAACATATTAATATTATATAAATATATTATAATAATATATATAATATTATTCATATATATTATATATATATATAATATATAATTATAATATATATATATATATATAAATATATATTTATATATAAATATATTATATATATTATAATATTTATATATATATAATATATAATAATTATATATATATATATATTATATATATATAATAATATATATATAAATATATATTATATATAATATTATATAATTATTATATTATAATATATATATTATATTAATATTTATATATATATTTATTATAATAATGATAAACATCATTTTATTTTATAATATTTTATTATATTCCGAATTTTTTAGGTATATTATTTTATTTTATAATAATACTTATATATATATTATATTGTTATAAAATATTTAGCTATTATATGCAACATTAATTAAGTGCTGAAATACATCATTCTTAATCTATGCGAGTTTTTATAAAATATGTAAATCTATTTTATTCTATGAAAATCAATACATACTTCATACTCTATTTCTTAAATTCATTATGTCAAATCTGTATTTATAGTGCTATGATATTATTACAAGTCTTCCACAAGCAGTTTTTAACAAAACATGGCTGAAGCGATTAGTATATCTGTATCTAGGCGACATGTACCATTTTTGGCTTTTTGCTTTTGTGTTATCAGCATTGGTTCCCTTCCAACCTCTGATAGTCTGGGCAGCACAATTTAATCATATTTAATAGAATTCCGTTAACTGGTGCTTAAGCGTGCATCTAAGTCTGTCTAATATAATCAACGGTCCCTGCAAAATTCTCACTCCATACAGACATATACTAGTCTACAAATCAATCCCATAAAGTGTACTAGGATAAAGCGGGTTTACAAATATCAGACTTATTTTCAAATAACAACACTGAGACAATGCACTCGAATAGAATTGGTATTTTGCTGCATATATCTGTGTATTGGAGAGCAAACCATCTGAGTTATATCAAACATCTTATTTTATCTAGCTGAAGCTATTTTCCTAAAAAATAGTTCTAACGAAGCACATTTAGGTTGCTTCCGCTGTCGATGTTATCCCATTATATATTGAACCAATAACACTTAACACCCATCAAAAATTTCGACCATAATCTTCCTCTATTGAGTAGCAATCATTCTGTTATAGATCCAAATAGAGAAGTATTCACATAATAGTTATTAGATAATTATAAAGATTATATGAAAGCTGAAAGGAGATATATTTTGTGCTTATATCTATATATATTCTTCTATGTGCTATAGAAAGAGGAAGAGTATATTAATAAAGATCGTTTATTAATTTTGTCCTGTGAGCAATAAAGAGCGTGTTAGAACGAGAATGACATCCTGCACATAGTTCGACACATTATTTAATAACTCCCATCCCATGAAAGGTGTTTAGTTTTTTATTGCTATATATTTATTAAGCAACTGATATAATGTAGAGAGGACATTAGGAGATTTGTGGCCTTTGAATTTGGTAGAATATTTTATTATTATTTAATTTATTATTATTATATATCGCTATTTGTGTTATTTATTCACTCATTCATTATTACATGAAGAGTGTATTATGCATTTACTAGTCACTATAATCATTTAATTTTTACACACTGAGAGTCCTGAGGATAGATGATTCATCAACTAGCAATCGAGTACCTTACAAATATCTCTGTGAATCTGATTATGACTCTTAACTATTCAATGAAGGATATTTATTATTATTTTGAGCAGGTGGAAAAGAATGATTATTATTATTATTTTATTATTATGGAATTATTTTGTATGCTTCTTTCAGTCTTCATATTATATTAATTTCAGTAAACCTGCTTCAGTATCCATATATCATAGTCGTATTGGCAATCGGAATATTCAATAAAAGTTTTAGTGACAACAGTTTGGGGTTTAAATATCGCAACTTGTTCTATTTCTTTCACATACAGTCTGTCTAAAATCATCAAAGGAGCAACAATATTCATACTACCTAAATATTCGTACTAAAATTATTTATTTCAATTATTATTGATCAAGTTTCTGACTCCCTGACCTTTATGATCTATTATCTATTTATTCATTTATTTGTAGTTATCACGCTTATATTATATTTTTTTTTTCTATTTATTATTTTTTTTTTTTTTTTTTTTATTTTTATTTTTTTTTTTTATTAAATAGTCTAATAATATTTTAATATTTTTTATTAATTCAGTATATTATTTAATTATATTGTTAATTTCATAGTATATACTAATTTTTTCGCACTATCTGTGACCTTGTATTTAATATTACATTTGATTTTTTGTTACCACTTAAAAATGCCAGATTTCTACTTGCTTAATATTTTTTTATTCTATGTATAAAAGCTGTAGGCTAATCTCCCTACTTCTGTTAAAATAAACTATGGAACATTTTTTTCCACACTATAGTAATTTATTTATATATTATGATCAGATATTCCATCTTGAACAGTTTTCATTGTAACCACTCAATGTTCTTTTACCAAAATTGTATCAGAACTATCATGTCACCGAACACGGAGCCATAAGTGGGCAATTTCCTCCAAAGGTGATTTCAAGGTAGTTATTAGCTCTCACAGGACATTGGGACTCTCTGGCTCGCTCCTATAAATTGACCACTGCACACTTGGGATATCGAGCTTTTGGGCCAGTCAGGCAAATCTAATGACTGAAAGCAATCCTCGGGAGCGTGTTACAATATTAGCTGTTTCCAACATTATTAAATTACAAACTTTTTATAGGCAATCTTATTACCGAATTACATTTATACCAAAATGTCTTGCGAAATTCACTGGAAAGTACGCCCAGGTAATGACTGCCATTTTTTAAACGTGATTTTCATAAAATCCGTATTAATCTGCCTACAAAACAATTCTCTTTGAGGTATATATATATATAAATAGCGTTATAATATCAATATTTATAAGTTATTATCTAATCTATAATATGGAATATATATTAGTTAAATTATAAATTAAATATAAAAAATAGGGAATTATAATTTATAATACATAGTATAATAAGAAATATTTCTATCTACGGGAAAAGGTAGAGGGTATGAGCTTAATTATATAATAAATAGATGGTATTTAATACTCATATATTATTTATTAGTATATATATACAATTATATTAATATAATATCCATCGCGTTAAAGTTTTGAGGTTGGGTGTAACCATATAGAAGCAGTTAGGCAATATATAGCGCGTTAGTAGTTAATATTTAGCTTGTGCTTTATTAATTATGGTTAATTATAAGGTATATTATATGGTACTAAAGATTATATTAATTATTCATGGGTAATTTATTTCTCTATTACTTTCATTATCATGCTGTTCACTTACTTTATTGAGTCATCTACTCTAAAGAGTAATCTATAATGGAATATAGACATAAAAACGATTTTTTACCTTGATTTCTCTTTTGGCTTTCTTATTCTTCTGGATCCTATAACACGATTTCATAAACAGCCCGAGATCTATCGTGATTCACCCATTCACCGTGTTTATTTTCTCTTCATATTTATAGTATTTTCGGTTCTATCCAAAAAACTGACATATCAAATTGCAGCTTAATCCTGCAATTGCTATCTGAGTGAGTAGAAGTTTATTTATAACTAACATAAATTTTTTTAAATCTGACACCTATCATTGATGATTCCATACTAACTTCATTATATCCACGAATTAAAAAAAATATTAGCTGATTTATTGTAAGTGTATCGAGATTTGTGATAAATGTAACGCTCTATGTGTTAACACGTTTTAGATATAAAGCTGTCCCCGGTGAGTTACTCGAAGGCTAGACCTAGAAGCGCATATCTATAAGAATAATAGTTATTCCAATTATTTACTTCACAAAAAAAAAAAAAAAATTACAAACTTCTCTCACACAAAACAAAACACTAACCACTAAAAAGAATCTGGTTGCGAATTTTCTTTGACCTTCTTTCTCTTGATGGTATTTATTCTTTTTAAATGAATATAAGATTACGCAGGTTCGCAGCTATGAAACAGTTCGTCTCCTTTCATTAAAAAGAAGAAAAAAATAATGAATTCATCTAAATTTTCATTTGTATCGTTGGAGCTTCCACCGCTGACAAATTGGGGTCATATAAGATGTATGTTGTTGTTGTTGTTGTTGTTGCTTGTTGTTGTTGTTGTTAGATTCGTTTGTTCCGAATGTTGTTTTTAAAATTATTCCAATCAAAAGCTTTATCTCCAAATCAGGTTACTTCGAAGAAGAATAAAAATGGAGGAGCTACAAAAGTACGAGAAGGGGAGTCTTTTTCTTAATGTTGCAGAACACTTATCAAATTGAAATAGAAAATAGATGCCATTCCCTTTTCTTTTTATTTTATTGTCTTGATATTAGGATAAGTTTTTGTAGCCTAAAATGTAACTTTTTATTCACACTCAGAGAGAGATAATATTGCGCAAAAAGCCTCAGAGATAATTTCTATCAGGATTATGATCCTTGGTGTCATAAATTCGAGTGATACAGTAGGAGTTATATTTTCTAGATTATCTTCTGAGGAAAAAATTTCTATATTTACGAATGCTCTTTACTTGTGATTAATTACTAAGAGAAAAAGTTATCATTGCTTTTATCAACAGAAGAGACGTCGAGTTTTTAATTTACTAAACTCATAGTGGAAGGATAACTCTAATACTTATAAAAATAATATATATACTATAATAATATGTACTATGTCAATCGGGATAATTAATAAAAATAAATAATATATAAAATATCACCATATATAGTTATATCACTTGTATTAATACCACATTCATACCAACTATTTTAATACCTATAAATATATAAACATATAATATTAATATATATATAATATAAACTATAAATATTTATACTAATATTGGTTTATATATATTATATTAATATATATTTATAATAATTTATTATATATTATATATAAATTAATATATATATTATAAATTATATATATTATATATATAATTATATTATCTATATATATTAAATATTAATTATATAATATATATATTAATATATATATATATTAAAATATATTATATATATATATATATATATATAATATATATATATATAATATATATTAATTAATATATTAATATAATATTAACATAAGGTTGAAATAGTCTAGATAAGCTATATGTCGGACAACATGAAGATTTAAAGTAATGAAACTAAATTATTTTGAGAATTTAGTTTTTTAATCACTTATTTTTTTTTTTTGAGTATAATAACATTAGAAAAAATCTAAAAGAATTAATATTTCTGAAAATGAGCTTCACTATATAAAACAGTAATATATAATATATAATATATATATATATTATATATATTTATAATTATATATAATATTATATTTATATATATATATATAATATTATAATTTTTATTTTAGGATAGATATAAAATAAATAGAAAATATAAATGAAATTCACTAATAATTATTTTTACTAAAAATAAAAATATATATATTAGTAATAAATATATTCCCATCATTTATTATTAGTATTATATCATTATATATATATATATTATATATAGGCATAGATAATACGTATATTATAGGCTCATTATAACGTACCTTACTTTCATTATCTAAAGCTGACGCTCATAGACGTACGTCAGTAGTCAGGAGTTATGAGTGGCGTGAATGTTACACAATAAAGGAGAAGGCCAATATAATAGCTATAAGACTTGTTCGAAGGAAAGTTATATTTAGACCAGTTAAATGTTTTTACTCGGACTCACTATAGTGTAGGACATGAAGCAGTGTATTTAAAAAAAAAAAAACCACACAAAAAAATAAAAAAAAAAATTTAAACTTTTGGTTATATAATTACGTTCTAGAGACGCATGCTTTCCGTCGTAGCGTACTTTTTACGATCATTTGGGCCACATACATTTTTTCAATGGTTTGGCGAGTATTATTTTGAATATTTTTGTTATAAAATTCACTAATGGTAATATTAAACTTCACTTGAACCGACATCACTCGATATATATGAGAGGAGTCGGGGTCTCTCGGACTTTCAGGGAATCAGACAAGGTGTAGGGACATTTATTTCCCCCTTCCATTCGGAGTTAGGAGTCTCCGGAACAACCCTCGCTTCACTTTATGGTATTTATTATTAAGGGTGTCGGCAGGGAAGAGTTCCTCCTGACCCCTCCCCCTACGGAGTATGTGAAAAACGTCCGCCTCCCTTCTAAGGTCCCCGTACGGCTCGAGCGTCCACCTACTTGGCAGTATGAGTAAAATACTATTATATATTAACAAAGTATTTTATTTTACTAAAAGTGTATAATACTTTATATATACAGTTATAATTTAACATCAATACGGCCAAGTAGGGGGCTATAAGCGCGACGGGGGAACAAGTAGGGGTTGAGACCGTTTTGTCACATATACTCCACACATAGGAAGATATTCTTGGGCGAGGTAGAAACCATTCCTCGCGGACACCAAATCAATATACCAAAGGAGCGAGGGGGTTCCGGAGACCCCTCACCTCGGAGTGCGAGGAGTGAAAATATCCTTACCCTGTCGATACACCTCTGTGTAATGGCCGATAGAGACTCCTATTTGACTTTCAGTAACACCATCTGGTGCTGGTATACATCTTGGGGAGTCTTAACATCTCACATTATTTAGTAATAGTATAAAATAAAAAAAATTAAAAAACGTTAAATATTTAAATAACACTCGCAAACCATTTAAAAAATGTTGCAACGAGATCCATAAAAATGATTACCACGACAAAGACTTTTTTTTAAACGTCATAAGAAGTAAATATTATTATTATAGGAAAAAGGAAAAATTAAAAAAAAATATTAAAAAATAAATAAGAATACAAGCATCAGTCTCACTTTTCATATTCTACACTCATCATTAAATACGGTGTTCTAGGAGAAAACTTCTATCTATGTAGAAGTTAAACTTTATCTCTATAAAGTCTTAATAGTTTTTCCTTCCTTTATGGTACCTTCACCTATGATAAGAATTATACAAAACATATAATATAAATTAATATCACGTGATTATATATATAACTTACCGATTATATTCTAGGTAAGAAATTCTTTTATATATCTATCTGATAATGAGTTAATATACCTACTATATATATATATACCTCTAATAAATAAAGGAGATCTGACCTTCAGAGTGTCCCAAACTGGATATACAATTACTTGTAAAAAGGTAATTTGGGTAAAATTAAACAGACGTCATTTTTATATTTTAAACTCTTAATAATTCAGCTTAAAAAAAAAAAAAATAAAAGTTAAACTCAACCCAGATCGTTGCTGACACCTCCTTCCCGAAAAACTTCCTTCAGATCTCAATCTTGCATTACAACTGGTTAAAATTCTTGAAAAATTTCGTATATACTATCATGCACACAGGACCTTATCACTATATAAATTTATTATATATTATTAGCGTGAGTTGAGATAATCTATTATTAGTGACTACTACTCAGTGTAACAGGCCACTATAACATATAAATTTATTATGACTTTACTACCGTATATAAATATACTACTACCTAAGTGGAGACAAAGTGGTATAGCGCACCTTAAACTCACTATTATTAATCTTCTAATACTTATATATAAGTTTCAAATCTAAACGAAACATACTATACACTCACTCATTAGTTAAGTATTAACTTATATTAAAAATTTTTCATGAGTAGTATAAAGCTCATTTACGATTTAATATTATCACACTACTGCTTAACCTCAAATAAAAAGTATAATCACCAGCAATCGTTCAATAATATACATAAAATATATTTAAAAGTTATGAAAATATTAGGTTTAGTTCTATAATAAACTTATTCAAGACCCATATCAAATTTAATATATGTAATAGGTATATAATATATATACAATATATCTTAATATAATATACATAATATATATTATATCTATTATATATATATATATATATATATATATATATATAGTATATATATATATTATATATAATATAATAATAATATATATATATATATATAATATATATATAATAGTGATATTTGGTATAAAACCACAAATATCTCGATTCCATTCTCAAAACTACAATAGCTACAGGGAAAAGGAACACATTGTTGGAATCCTGGAAAAAATTTGATTGCGGAAACTGTAAAAAAAAAAAAAAAAAAAAAAAAAAAAAAAAAAACAAAAAAAAAAAAAAATCTCAAAACCAAAAATATCAAGCGAAAAGGAAACATTTTTTGAATCCTTGTAAAAATTTTTAGTTAAGGGAAAATGTAAAAAAAAAAATAATAATAATAAATAAAATAAATATTGGCTATTTTTTTTTTTTTAGGAAGCAGGGACATAATATATTTATATATTATTTGGTAAAGGTATTACACGGCAAATGTAGGGGGCTCGAGCCGACGGGGAACACAGGGGGGGACGTTTTCCATACCCGTAGGGAAGGGGCGGAGGAACCCCCGCGACACCCAAATACAAAGAGCGGGGGTTCCGCGGGAGACCCTCCCCGGAGGGGGGGGGAATTAGTCCTACCCGTGTTCCGGAAGGCCGAGGACGCCGACTACCCTGCATGCGCCCCATCGCGTGTTCCACATGTGTCCTTTGGACGGTACTAGCGCCTTTCGGAGTGTAATTCTTTTTAGTTATAGAGAGAAAAGCAAAATTTAATCGAAAGTCTATTTATTTTAACGAGTAACCAATAAAAGGTCTCCTAAATAGGCTCTCTAATCAATATTACTATATAATTATTAACAATAATTTTTTTTATTTTTTTTATTTTTTTTACATTTTCCTATCTAAAATTTTAACAGGATTCCGTATTCCTTTTCGCTTTTCGCTGTAGCTATTGTAGTTTTGAGAATATACTATCTTTGTTAACTATTTACGCGCAACTATAATACTAGAGAACAGCGATCCTCCGCTATATTTACCTAATATGTCCTTTCCAGATTGTTGCATATAGTAGTTTTACACTGAGATATGACTGTGGCTCTTCACACACCAAATTTACACTAATTATGTCTCTTAAAAACTTTAGTTACAACTAAGTCAAATTTAAAAGGGATAAAGTTGCCATAGCCTAAGTTTTTGTTACGCTTAGTGGTGAAGTGGAAAAAAATATATAAATACCTTGCATGTGCTCTTATCTTATTTATGTCATTATACAATTGTTATAAATATTTTTTTCTCCAGAATATAAATATTTAAATATTTTCCAATGATTAGTATCACGTTTTTCGTAAGTGCGCACACTGTTCCATATGTCAAAACATTAAAGACATTTACCAACTATAATTAGTATATAGTAGGTTAAGAAGGTAGCAATATATATATAAAACAATGACCTCATTCTTACCTTTCTTCCATGACTATTATATAATATTAAATAATAAAAAAAAATAAATAAATATAATAATATAATTAATAGTATAATATAATATAAATTCTAAATAAAGGTATACTCATACTTAGGTACATACACTTGAAGTTATAATTTTGGTGTTGCCTTGTCATTTGAAATTTCTAAGAAGGACCACATTATATTTATCTCACTTAATATTTTATATATGTTACTTTGGGAGACAGAATTTTGCATAATTTATTAATACCCTTTGATTTTTAACAAATATACAAACCAGGGCCCTGTTATGTTTTTTATCGAACTATAATTTTCCGAAATTTTTTCTTAATTTTTATATATATATAAGCACTATTTGTCTTAGTTGGAATAAGTGAATACTAAACAATCGTACAATTATCAGTGTGATTAGGACTATGGTTCAACAGTTCTACATATATTTTGTTAAATAATCTACTTTAAAAAGCACATTTTATATTATAAAATTTTAAAAAACGAATATACTTTCTTTATACAAGCTAGCACACTTACAGAAAAGACCAATTCTATAATTTGATATCTAGCGTAGCATATTACTGTTCGTAGGCAAACTTTATACAAAGATTCATATTCAAAAAATGAAATATTTCATATGAAAATATCGATATTAATAAAGGAAACCCATACATCTTTGGAAAAATAAGCGGGTAATTAGCTTATTCTCGGTACATAAAATTTTAAAAGAAAATAAATAATAAAAACAAAATTAGGCCTTGCGGACATCGTTAAGCTGCAACGTTTCTACAGAAGAGGGACTTTCCATACTCCCGTAGGGAGAGGGGCGAGGAACCCTTGCGATTCCAGCCATACCAATTAGGTGGCGGGGTGTCTCTTCGGTTAGACACAGTCCCCGGGGGGGGAGAACATATGTCCTATCCACTAGTCGTCCCACCGGTAAGGCGATGTCAGACCCTCTGAACTATCCTACGCACACAATCATTTGCGTTTAATATCACACTTGGTATTACTTCTAAGTAGTGTATACTAATAAATAGAGAAAAAAGGTAATAGAAATACCGGAGGTCGTAAACGTAACTGGTTACATGATGATTTTTGTAATCATAGTTCATCTTCACCCCTTAAATTGACTGTTAAGCACGATCATATACAGTAGTAACCCAGCTGGCCATATTGGAATCCTCGGCGCTCTTTTCACCCCAAATATACTTACCTGACGCAATATCTTTGTCTCTACTTTACCTTCTACACCCTAAAATTTGGGGCCAAGATACCCGAGCACATTTTTTTATAAGCCCACCAAATTTTTACCATGATTGACCTTTTTGGGCTTTGGAGCCTTTTTTCCTTCTGGGCTCTTATCCCGTTATTTTCTTTAGCGGCTTCGATCATTAATTTATTAGACGCATTCATTTTGAGGTCTCTCCAGTGTGAGTGTGAAGCGCCAAATTTTACCGTACTCTATGTCCTGACTTATAGGGAAGATCGATTTTTAGTTAACCCTAATATTTTCTGAGAACCATACCATTATTTACTGGGACACCAGTGAGAAACCCCTAAAATTTTATTAGCAGAACCCTCTAATTTCTCTTGAGAAGCCAAATTCTTTTAATGAGGACACCACATTTTTTGTGAGACCCCAAGGACAACTTTGATGGAATACTGATCGCATTTTTCTTGGCCATTCCCTCAATTTTTTTGGCAACACCCTTCGAAGAAAGATCGGTTTGTGCGCCACACGGTTGCGATACGTTGTACGTATTGCCCATCCTCATATTAGAGCATAATAGTAAAAAAATTCCCTTCCCCCTTTATTTTAAACGCACACCCCTAAATTATTTACGCTCATCAGTCACGGGTCAACTCTCTTCTCGCCCCGCACGATGATAATTTTTCTACCCTATCTTATCTTCCCGTGGTCATTTTTTTTGCCAACGATAATTTTTTTGGCTACCTTTGGTCTAATCACCCATTGGGTCAACTTATTTTGACCCCGGTAATTTTAGTGCTACCCAACTTATAGACTTCCATGGGTCAATTTTGGCCACGGTAATTTTGGCTACCCTTTGAGTCATTAACCATTGGTTTCAAATTTTTTTGACTTCCACGAGTATTTTGAGCTTACCCTTTTTTGTTCTTCCATGGGTACATTTTTCGAGTCCCACGTTAAATTTTTGTCTACCTTTTACTTTATAATTTCGGTTACTCTCACATGGGTCAATTTTTGGCCCAAGGTAATTTTTGGGCTTACACTCATATTAAGGTCTTTCCTTACCATGGGGACACATATTATATTTATTTTGGCCCCGGTTGTTATATTTTTAGACTAATCTTATTGTCTTTCCAATAGTTGGTAAATTTTGGCCTATCTTGTCCAATCTTTTACTCTCATCTCGTAGATCACTACCCGTTCACATATTCGTTCCTAACTCATTATGACGCCATGTATGGTACCCTATTACCTCACTTGAACACGCTACACACGTGCGCGTCGCGCACACAACCCCACACACAACACCACACGACACACAGCACTTTATCATTTCACTTATAACAGACATTCACTATGACCGTGGACTATACATTATTAAATCACATTCACTAATGTATCAATATACATAATTTCCCATTAGAACACTTTACTTTTAAAGCTACTTATTACTCACGTACTAAACACACTGCCATAACTCCTTTTGGTCGTCTCATTTATTTAGTGAGTTCATATATTTTTGACTCCACGAGTATTTTATTGATCACTTCTCTTTATGATGTAGATCTTAGTCCCTTTTTATATTGATGATCTTATTACTCTTATGTTTTGATACATCAATAGATATTAATTATGATTCGCTTTTATTGAAATCCTTGATTACCATATATTATATTCCTATAGTGGTTACAAATTTGACGCCATATCTGACTAACTTGATTGGTCTTTGATTTATGTGTATAACATCTATTATTATATTAATTATTAATTATCATTATTTATATATTATTTATTATTATATTATATTAATTATATTATCATTCACACCGAGTATGAGTATCTATCTATTATTAGATGTATTGATTTTCTAATAATTTGTATGTTTCTATGAGTATTATGATATTAGAGTAGTTGGTCCTAGGTGAAAGATGTATCCAGGTTGAGTGCACATTTATAGTGAATGTTGATATATGAGTTTAGTTCAATTTGATAGTGCCAAGTGAGTGCCCAAATGAGTTGCACCTATAGTGATGTGCCAATCATTAGTGAACTTAAGTTATTGATAATGTTGCAATATATATCATAAAAGTGACCTTATAATCACTTTAGATGTGCCATATATTCTACTATTTTTTATCATAAATGTCTTTTCTAGCCTCATCACTGAGTTCCTAGAAATATAGCTTTCATCTTAATATACATACCACAAGTCCTAATTTGAATTATTAATTAGGTATAATTGGATATTTATGTATTATTATGGAATATCTTGAGATTTTGTGATATTACAATCTGCCTAGATGATTCCTACTATTTAATTGTAGATATTTAGTTATTTTTATTAACACTTATAAGCACTTACACTCTTGCCATAGTACACATTACACTAGCCACACATTATAATTCTACTATTATCAACTCACATACAGTAGTGATATTAATTATTTTTATTTATTAATTATTTATTATACGCATACAGGTAATCAATTCACTTACATCTTACTGTATATTAGCATGTTTTTAAATATTCTACGAATATTTTGTTGCCATTATTATTAGCATTTCTTTTGATGACTTACTTAATTCTTTTATGTTTAGAATTTTCTTTTTAGATTCTTCATTTCTTTATTATTATTAATTTATATTGAATGAAATTCATTTTCTTTTTTGATGACTCATACTTTTTATGTTTCTACCTCATAGATATATTAGCATTGCCACACCAGTGTTACCGTCAGCAAGCCCCTTCATTCTCTGCAAAGTGAATGCATGGGCCAGCACCCGCAGGTATGTATGTAATACCCGCCGCGCGAATGAAAAATATTATATATTAATTAATTCTATTTAATAGAAATCATATATTATTATCCATATTTTTATATTATATAATATTTATTTCATAATGTAATTAATTAGTTGCAATTTTTTTATTTAAATAATCATATTTTCGCGATTACCAATAAATACTGTAACTCATTACCAGAGACCTCAAATATTATTTCTTAACACATATATATTTTATTATTAAAATTAATTTATTATATTTTAACTTTTAATACTTTTACTTATATATACTTTTATATATTTTTATTTATATATAAATTATTTAAAATTATTATATGTAACCTATTATAATTTCCACAATGAGGGCCTGAATTATAATTATAATACAATTTATTTTTATACTACAATTATTTGTAAACTGATATAATTTAATATAATAAACATTAACAAATATCATTAACTGCAGTAAACTAGTAAATCAGTAAATCAATAAAGGTTAAATCCTAATTACTAACTAAAGTAGGAGAGAGGATTAGTAATATTTGCTTATTGATATTTTAATCTTATGCTTTTAATCTATGACTTTATAAATTATACAATTTCATGAGTTTTTAACTTAATTTGAGAGCTTTATATATTATCTATTTCTAAAAGTTTTACATTGAGTATTTAATATAATTAATATAAATTTTTGTTTTACTGCTTTAACTCACATTTTATTAACATTAACATATCCTATTAATATGCAGTTTAAAATTTCAATGTTATTAAGTATATTCCTAAATTAGATATGAAGTTGTAGACTTTTTTAAAACCATTATTTAGGAAGGTAATGTATAAGTAAATGCTATTTATTGTATTTATTTTACTTCATTTTATCGATTTATTATTATCATCAGTTTTAAATTCACTTTGATTTATATATACTATGTTTACTGAGCTTTAACTATCATATGTTAATTTTAACTTTGAGTCTTTATATAACTACATAATTCATCATTATTAACTGATTACTATAACTCTTATATATAAAGTTCATGTAATAATTTCAAAGTTTAAAATATATAAATGGTGATTGTATATACCTAAAAACTCATTGGATTATTTTTTAAATTTTTATATTATTAATGAGTAGTTATTATTATTATTGGAGTGATATAATGTTATTAATTATTGCTTTTTGTTATTATAATTGTTATTATATTATTATTATTATGCATATTTATTATTACATCAGTGTTCATTATAAGCTTTAATATTCTTTTCTAGTTACATCTTTGGTTACTTTAAAAATATAAAAAAACTGAATTGCCCCCCTATTTTTAAAAAAAATATTATATCATTTGGTTTTTTCTTCTATATCTAGCCTCTTGTGAGACAAAAAAATATCCACTTTAGTTTTAAATGCTTATATTTATTATATTTATTATATCATTATTTAACTCTGTAATTTCATCCCCCACCCTGGCTATTTAATTAACTTTTGTATTTTATGTGAAAATTTACACAAAGCTTACCCACATAACGTACTATAAAGTATTTTTTTAATATAAATCTTTCAAAAATATTATATTTATTAATCATTTTATAATTTTTTATTATATTATTGTTATTTATATATACATACTTATTATATTTTAATTTATTTATTATTTATTTTATTTATTTTATATTATATTATATTATTTTATTTAATTAATTTATAATTTACTATTATTTTAATATTATTTATTTATATATTTATTTATATAAATTATCTTTAATTCTAGATATTTACTTAATTTCATCTTACTACAGTTGTCTTATTAGAACACATTTATATAATATCAACATACACAATACTAGAATTTTACTTTAACTATCACACACACAATCTACAAATCTACACACACACATAAGCACTTTACACACTTATATAACTACTAATCATTCAACTTATTGAACTTACGATTATACAACTACATTCACTATATATTATTAACCCATAGAACAAAATTTACATTTACACTTATATAAAATTAAACACCACAAAAGAATAAATGTAAAATATTACACTTAAACAAAAAAATCAATATGATATAATTAAATACACACATTCACTATATACTTATTTTAACATTTTATCCTATAGATTATGATTTAAACACTTAACATTTTTACAATTATACATCACTAATTCATTATTATTTCATCAGATTCTATATTATCATCATTTCTACGACCAAAGATATTACTTTATACACTCCACTTACATAGAATTTAATTCTTAGCACAGCAAACTAATACAGATTTATACTTACACTCACACACAGATTTACTTACACTATGTGAACAATTATTAATTTATTATTATTATTGATTATTATTATTATGCAGATTTATATAACACATACATCACACTAAACACAACTAGAGTCACTACAACACTTAAAGTATCCAAAATTCTAAACAGAAAACCTAAACGAGTCTATAAATATTATTTAAAATCATTTTTATTTATATTTATAATTAAACACGTATTTTTTATTAATTTTATATTACTCTTGGTCAATATATAAACTTATATAATTATTTCAAAGTTTTTCTTTAAAATTCTATTACATGAAATTTATCATTTAATTCTTTTTTACAGCACAATTTTCTATATTATTACTTGATTTAATTTATCTATACACATTTTCGATTTCATTATAACAATTTTATACCTTATTACCATATCAATAGTTTATTAAATATCATAACTTTTTACTGGAAAAATCCTTTAATATCCGAAACATATTATTTAACAAAATCAACATCACTCTCTCATTAGTCATTCAAGCTATAAACAGTAAATCGTACACGCGAGAAGTGCATCTCATAGCCCCTAGCACCACAATATGATAAACTAATCAAACCACACACGCTCTTTCACACGCAACAGCACACGACGAACACACTCACTTCTCCTACTACAACCATAACCTCACACTATCGCTCTCACTGTCTCGCTTCTAGTCTACCTCTCACTGCGACTCACACTCTGTAATATACGATCTGTGTCAACACACCATGCGCTGCACATCTTAATCTACTACAGTTATATTTAAAACATATCAACACCAAAATCACAGACTATCTTATCCTCTACGCATAACATATTTACATGTATTTTCACTTACAACACTCATTCTACCGCGACAGCGTTTTCTGATAAACCGTCGCAACTCACCCATTCGTGCACTGTTTCATCATAATATATATATTCACATCATCGATGTTATATTCTTCAAAAACTAACTCTTCAAAAAAGTCTCTTTATTAAATATATTCGCGGTTTTCTTTTAATTATTAAGTTAATCTATTAATCGGCAGGTACGGTGTGAGATTGACATAAATCACAGACTGACAGAATTACCGAGCGAAGCATTAGGTAAAGCAAACACTCTTAGCGGGAGAACACTCCTTACAGATAACGAAACTTCGAGACCTCCCCCTGGGTCTACACTGAAACTCTCGCTCTCGACACAATATACATAATAGTCTAAATTATAGGAATAATCTTCTTTTATTGTCAACTTCCCGGCCGAGAATGCATTTGTATATAAGGCATACATTATTATATATTTCTTTTATTTCCACCACTGATCCACTTTTTTGTCCTGTGGAAAGTGTGTTGCAAATAAAACTAGCGTTAGGTTAATGCTAAGCTTCTAGCGACTATTTATTATTAAGAGGAGATAACAAAAAATGTGATGTCCTTCATTTGTAGACGGCTAATTTAATCCCAATAAGATCAGGTATTCCCGTTCTAAAGCACAAGCAATCATTGTCTCATTCATCTATTTTATATACATACTACTAATTTCTCAAACTGCAAACAATGCACTTGCGGAGCTGTCGCGTGAGAACAATTCACTTTAAGCGCAAAAAAGGGAAACTAGTGTTCCTCTAGCTTGCGTCGTATTGGTCCGTGGAGTAAATAACACAATTGGATCATTCCATATTATATTTGAACAGGGTGACCATCGTATGCTGATTCTCGGTAGAGCCACTCATATCAATTTATCATTCGTCTTTTGAACAAACTTTGTTCTTTAACAGGTATATGCTATTATGAGCAGCGATATTATTATTATTTTCACTCTCATTATTATTAGACGCCAAACTCACAATTTCCTAAGGACGCAAGTCATTTTTGTTTTTTCATTGTTGAGAAAAATTTCAGGAGGACCATGAAGACCATAGATATAAGTCTCTGATTTTTATTAAAACGATGTTTTAATTTTTTACTAAGAAAAACACGATTTAAGTTAGTATATAAATAATTAATATAATAAATTACTTACATTGAGGAATAATTATTATTTCACTAGAATAGATAATAATTAATTCACTAAAGTATCAATTAAATGGCTAACTACACCAAATCAGGAGTGCTCAGCATATGGAATGACCCCATTCCCGCAAAATGTTGCCAGAACACCCCGCACACCAGCTGGGAGCGTTCGCTGGGGCGTCAACCTGCGTGACGTTCCTTGCCCACCCCGCGTGAGATCTGCCATTTGCAGACGAGCGTTCGCACTTTCCGCCGAGCGAGTGCGCCCGCAGGCGCAATATTTTCCCTGCTGTATGGCCAGCCCGCCGCGGCGCCTGCGGCCAGGCGCAATATTCTACGTCGCGAATTTAATTATTTAGAACACCATAACACACACACGCACAGCATAATTCAATCACTTAGCACTCTAACAACACCGGAAAAAAACTTTACACAACACGAGTTTACATGTGTGGGAAAAATGTGAATATATTTACAAAACCACCACTACACCACCGCACTCACTACTTCACTTAACCTACATATAACGTAATAAAATTTTATTAAAACAATATATATTCTTTTCTATATCTATTATTATACTTAGTTTGTATATACATGTACTATTGCCTGATTGTCATTATTATTATTTAGACACAGCAAACATCAAACAACACACACACACACCTAACCTAAAAGATTTAATGAACAAAAAAATGGGCCTTCTGGGAGCGGAACACCACACACGCAACAATCACACATCTACACACAAAATTGGCACATCAACAAAAACAAGCTACTTCACACACAAGCAGGCAACACAGATCACCATCGCCACACACAATAAACCGTTCACACTACATATAGACGTACTAATATATAATGGTATAACCACACTATATATTAATTTTTATTTCTATGATTAAATATAACTTTAGTGTTCCACTTACCTCAACCCTATGCCTATTGTTATTAATTATTTAGAACACACATGCAACACACACGGCACTACACACACCCATCTACACCACAAGACCACACGCCCCAGGCGGCGGACATCACACCACCACACTTACACATACGCACCAGGCGGCACTCAATTTCCTTCTGCGACTCACTATCATTTTGGATCCGCGCCCATTACTTTTTGATTAAATTTTCATACGCTATTTTGTAGATGTCATCCCAAACTTGAATTGGCATTTCACGCTCTTTTGATGTCCTCAATCAACCTGGCTCTCGCACTCATCCTCAAGCTTGTTGATCGCCTTTCTTCTAATCCTCTAGATACCTCGTGCTCTTTCTGATTGGCTTTGCTTTATCAGGCTTTGACATGGAATACCTCAAATTTATAACTTAAGGCTTTCGTACCTCAGCTTTGTTTATCTTGTGGTTTATCTTGATGACTCATCTTTGATGGACGTCAATTCTTCTATGTTTTATAATAAAATGACACCTAATATATGAGTGATGTACGAAGCCCTTATAGAGGCAGATGTCTTACCATTATCTACCACATATGACACACGTACACTCTAAAATATACACAGCATAAACTACACTCATGGACACTCTCTATTCACACATACTTCAATTTATTACTACACATAGAGCAAAAAAACTATACGTTTCACCTCATAGCTCACATTAACTTGCGCGAACACACAATGGCCAGACAATAATAGTGGATCATTAAATACCTATTTATAAATAAATATATTAATATATTAATAAAATAAACATTTACTAATAATTATTTTAGGCATAAATTAGTAACCTATTAACCTATGTCTAGAATTATATTGAATGATATTTATAAATTAAAATACTAATAATAAAAGAATAAAATGAATATATAGGGTACCTTGAGTGGACAAAATTGCTAAAATTATCATCCTATTTTCGGAGTGCACAATGGCGGGAGAATATTGCGCTCTGGCAGAGACAGCCACGTCAGGATCGTGAGGAGATATGAGCGCGAAATAATAAGACTCTATAGCGGACACACAAGCCGCGGGCGCGGGACGCGTGAACGGGAGGTCACGCGCGCAGCAGGGTGACGGTCGTAGGTGGCACTTGAGCCACTCTAGCTGTGAGTGTTGAGGCTCATGCTGAGCCTGGTGGTTAGCTTATGCTTATGAACTAGTGAATTAAATATTATCTATTATAGAAAAGAGAGTAATATGTATACGAACTCTTGACTTGCGCTTCACCACTAATACTATTCAATATAAATACTCCATTTCCAGCTCCACAAATTCTAGATGAAAAAATAAATATCAAGAAATGCAAATCGTATAACTTGTGCAGTTCTTTACTTGAATGATAAATGACTTAATGGTTTTAAAATGAGTTTGGGCTCTCAAGACTAATAATAACAAACATTCATCCTTACTGCTCAAACTTCAAGTTTAGAGAGATGCACACTCGATCAATAAGGGTTAGGATATTTCAAAAGACGATATAATTTCACCTAGGGAGATTTCTTCACATGTACCAACCTCACCATACGAGGTCATATAGAGATAAGGATTACCCGCACCAATCACTTAAGTGATTATGAGATATATTCTTATTTTACCTGACTCTAAAGGATCTC
Source organism: Trachelipus rathkii (assembly GCA_015478945.1). Classification (NCBI taxonomy): domain Eukaryota; kingdom Metazoa; phylum Arthropoda; class Malacostraca; order Isopoda; family Trachelipodidae; genus Trachelipus; species Trachelipus rathkii. The sequence goes on from JABUQX010047836.1 coordinate 50,746, forward strand.
TCACCAGAAGAGCTGCGCAAGCTATGTTCAGTTTTATATACACTGATACTTTATAAAAATACATAATAACAATCTATTTAAAGTCTCTTGAACACTATAAACGAGGAAATGGGTACACCTCTTTTTGATCTTTATAACATATGTCGCGCAATATCACAAAATTACCAGTCTATTCCGTCTACAAAAAGGGCTTCCATAACCTAAATTTAGGCTAAAAATACTTACGCGCCTAACGTAGGTCTAATAATATGGGCAAATATCCAACTTAATTTTAAAAGAAAAAGAAGTAGTTGCGAAAAATATATATATCACTTTGACTGGCACCATGGAAAAAGAGCTATAAAATGTCGCACCCTAGGAGAGATTTTATCACAATAGTAGATTATCCAAAAATAGGTCTTATGACGCGTGGTAGCTAAGTATTGTTATTTGCGAGGACACCATATTTGGTCATCAAGATGAGATGTGTCATCGTTTCGCTACTCTGTAAAGGGAGTGCGTGGTATGCTCCTGAAATGATTTGTTCACATCGTAACTCGCATTGGTTTTTAACATGCTACAAAGATAATAATAAATAAAAATCAAAATATAAATATTATAAACCAAAAACGCATTTTCATGAAAACAACTTTTGAAAAATCATTTTTAGTTACATCGAGTGATAATATAAAATGTAAGTGCAAACATTAGTCTTATTTTTAAAAATAAACCAACTTAGAAACCTCGCATTTTACATAACTTATAATAGCATCGTACTTGGTAGAGTTAAGCAGAGAATAGAAACAATTGAATGTGCTCCTGTTCTCTCATTATATACCTTATTAGGACACTGGGGTTAGAGATCGATCGAATGTATAAGCAGTAAGAGTCAGTAGCAAACTAACATACGAGACATAAGCATATAAAACTTGTATACAGACTCAGAGGTGCTTTATGTCGCGCGCTGTCCTTACAAAATGATTTACTGAATTTATCTGTGCTTTACAGAAAAAACCGTAAATGGATATGTTTTTAGAGTGAAGAATAAACTCCTACATATAATTTTAGTAAAAGTTATTTTAAACCACTATATATATAGTTATTTATCTTATTTACTATTATTAACATATTTATAATAACAGATATATAAACTCAGATTACTAATATACAATTAAATAAAGTTAGAATATAAATTGAATATGCACTCTATAATTATCATAGAAGTTTTAGAAACTCTTGAAATAATTTTAGTTTGAGTGATTATGTGTGCACACTGAGTATATCCATACAAGTGTAAACGATGTATATTACTTAATAACAATAGAACATTGACTTTTAAATAATTAATAACCCGTTATAACAATTTATTATTAAAATTATTATATTTGTATATTTGAGTTATATGCGTGTGTAGTAGTATGTAGTGTAGTTGTGTGTGAGTGGTTGTGTATGTTGTGTAAATCTTGTACTTAAGTGATATTAAATCTTGTGGTGTATGATTGTGAAAAGTATTTATTTCATTGTGAGTGATGTTGATTTATTATAGTTAAAAATTTCTGTGTGAGTGTAAGTAAATTTATGTGTGTAAGATTGGATATATAGTAAATCTGTGTGTGAGTGTAAGTGTAATATGTAAATATGATGTTTTCCATTAAATGGTACAAAATCATGTAAGTGTCAATAGTATAGAGAATTATATATAATGTTTATTAATAGTTATCTATAGTGAAATCGTGAGTTATATTAGATTGTATTTATTAAATGACTTGTTGTGGTGTGTGTGTGTGGGTGAACGCATGTGTAGTGTAAATGGTAAGCGTGTCTAATGGGTAATGTAAGTGTTCACCAATTTTTAATTGTAATAAATTGTGTTGATTTTATAAGTTTACATTTTAGTGAATGTGAGGTTAATTTTAGTATTAGTATTAAGTTGTTAAATTGATGAGTTTATTTGTGTGAGTTATTATGTTATGTTGATTTGAATTTGATATTGTGATTATGTGTGTTTATTATTAGATATTAAATCTTTGATAGTTTATGTTAGTTTAGTTGTATGTGTGATTTTACTATAAATTTTAATTAACAATAAAAGTCATATAATACTTCGAACAATTACTTAAATGTTATAATATTAAAAATTCTATTAATAATAAATATATATTATGTAAAAAGCTTAATAATATATTAATTAATAATAATAAATAAATAAAATATTTATATAAAATCAATAATTTTTATTGAGTATTAGTAAAAGTGTTTAGAATTGTCAGTAGAATTAAGAGAATAAACAGTAAATGGATATTAATAATATATGAGTTAAAGCAGTAAAGCAGAAAGTTTAAACAGAGTAAAGCGAAAGTTAAAGCAGTAAAAAGCAGAAAAGTTAAAGCAGTAAAATGTTCAATAGAAACGTTAAAAGCAGTAAAACAATGAGGCTAAATATTAGCATTAGGTAGAAGCGGATAGTAAAATATTACAAAAAATGTCTATAGGCTCAAAATTCGCCTCCCATCATACCACTTGGGGTGTTAGGGAAATTATCACACGAGGAGAATTGATGATATTAAAGATAAGAGAGCTTGGAAGAAAAAGAATAAGGTTGATAATGATATGTTGAGTTGTTTAAAGCAGTAAATTAATCATTATGAGTTTTAATTATTAGGGTAGACGATGTTAATAAACATAGATGTTATGCACATAAAATAAAACAATGAGTTAAAGCAAGATATAATTAAGACAGTAATTTAAAAGTTATCTAATAGCATATCTTTTCTTTATGGTATTGCCATTCATCTTAAGTTATTAATTATATCTTTTTCTTTGTTGTTAGAATTATTATATTTATAAATTTCTCTGCTACCTATAGGATAATATACTGAGATTAATTGAATTTTCACATTTTTATATAGTATTGAATTATTATAGCATATTATTATTAGTATTATTATTAAAATAATTATTGTGAGTTTTTTATTAATATATGAGTATAGTCAAAATTCAATAATTAATGTTAATTATAAATCAGATATAATAAATCTTGAGTTATAAAAAGACAGTTAATATAATTATAACTAATTATTTGGGAGGGTGTTTAATTAAGCAGTAAAATCGTTAATATAGCTGGTTTTATACTTCGATTACGAAAAGCTGAGAATAATATATATATATAATGTATTATTATTATCTCTATCTACTTATTCTTGGATTTGTATAATATGGATTTAATCTAATTCCTTTTAATATTGTATTATATTACTATTGATTATTAAACTGCTTTATATGAGGATAATAAGAAAAAAATTAATACATTATTAAATTTTCGGTGTTACATATAAATATATTTATTCTCTATTAGTTGTAGTAATTAATATAATATTGATTTATTTTATATATATCAAGTTATATTATGCAACTCTGTTTTTTTTCTTACAACAATTTTTTAAAATTTAATAAAATTAAAAAAGTATTAAGTAAAATAATGTTATAAATATATGTGGTTAAATAATAGGTCTGTAATGAGTTCAGTTTTTAGGTTCGCGAAAATGTTTTTAATAAAAATGCTTAAGCATGAAATAAAAATGAATGACTTATAGTATATATTATTTTTCAAAATTGGGCGCGGCGGGTCGCACCTGCGGCCGCTAGGCCTGTATCCCTTGCGGCAGGGGGCTTGCTGGCGGCCTGGTGGGCAGCTTAATGATCTAGAAGGTGGTATCAAAGATGAAGTCATCAAAGATGAATCATCAATATAGGTGGTATCAAAGATGGCTTCATCAAGATGAGCCATCAAAGATGCGGCAAAATTGAGCTTCGAGGGTGTGAGGTGTAAGTGTAAGTGTACATGTGCGTGTGACGTGTAAGTGTATATGGGCTAAGTGTAAGTGTCTATGGCGAGTGTAAGTGCTTATAAGTGTTATAAAAATACTAAACTCATAGTAGGAAGCATTCTAACAGATTGTAATATACACCATCGATTAACTCAATACCTTATTAACCTAGGGGTAGACACCCTATTAGGGCTATTCTAGGCTCAAAGGGGGAGGCTAGAAAAAGGCTTGAAAAAGTGGCACTCAGTTGGCACTAAATGGGTGGCACTAACTTGGCACTATGTGGCAACTCACTTGGCACTCATTGGCACTCCACTGGCACTCATTGGCATCATTGGCACTCCTTTGGCACTCACCTGGCACTCACCTGGCAATCATCTACTGGTCCAATAGAACACTAATAGAACATCACTAGATAACTTCTTACGGTGGTTGGGTACCATCAAAGCCTTCAAGTTAGCGTGGGTCAAAAATTGACATTGTATATGGCAAGGTCAAGGCGAAATAAAATCATGGTCAAACAAGGTTAAAGACATCAAAAAAGGGCTAAGTCGCTAAAGGAAGGACAAAAATTACCGTGGGTCAAAATGATCCATGGTATCTGAATACAATAGGTTGGATAGTATATTTGTTGTTGGTATAAGTGTAAATTGAATGTGTGTGTTTATTATAATGTATGTTCATAGTGAATGGTGTATAAGTGTCATAGTGAATGTCTGTATTATGTGTTAAGTGTGTGTGTGTGTGTGTGTGTGTGTGTGTGTGTGTGTGTGTGTGCGCTATCGCGCACGTGTGTTATGTGTGTTCAAGTTTATGGGGGGGGGTGGGGTAGGGTTAGGTATACATGCGTACAATTAGGAACCGAAAAATATGTGGACGGGTGGGCCTACGAGTGGGCAAAAAATTGGCGTGGCCAAAATTGACCCATGGAAGACCAAAGGGTAGTCAAAAATTTACCGTGGGCGCAAATAATTGTCCTCATGGAATACGCAAAGGTAGGTCAAAAATTTACCGTGGGCCAAAATTGACCATGGAAGACCTAAGGGTAGCCAAAAATTACCCGTTGGGCCAAAATTGACCCTGGAAGACCAAAGGGTAGCCTAAAATTACCGTTGGGTCAAAATTTGACCCATGATAGTACCCAAAGGGTAGCTTCAAATAATTACCGTGGCCAAATATTTGACCCATGGTAAGCCAAATGTTGTATCCAATAAATTACGTGGGGTCAAATTGACCCATGGAAGACTCTAAGGGTTATTGTTCTCAAAAAAATATCGTGGCCAAAAAATGACCCATCGAAAGATCAATAGGGTAAGTCCAAATTACGTGGGCAAAAAAATTTGGACCATGGGGCGAAAAATTAGGGGGCGTAAAAATAGGGGGGGCAATACGTACAACGGGTGCTGACGCAACCGTTTGGGCGGCAACCCTTCTTCGAGATAGTGGTTGTCA